>JBBPDC010147233.1:0-22367 GCA_037974485.1 Hemigrammopetersius urotaenia
CAAAACAATACAGAGCCCACAGAACTCAAAGCAACCGCAGTTCACAATACGCCAATAGGTGGCAGCAAAGCTACACATAAAAAGGATATTCACAGTTCCAACTGCCCAAAGGCAGCACAACATGTCAGCTCATTTTTTCTTTGAGAACTTCTATGCCTGGGACCCCTGCATGTCTGTACAAATAAGTTTCCAAGGAAGAAATATGTATTAACCCTTGATAACACCTGGTTTTCACAACTGTAAATCGTTTTATGTGTCTCTATTTACCCAGCTGTCCTTGGCGAATGTCAGAGATTGTGGCCCCACTGATGATGAACTTGGGTTGTGAACACAGCTCCTGCACAACACAGAATGCAGAGTATACAACTTCAGCACGGACAGACCTTGCTCTATTAACTTTTGAAAGACATAGCTTCCTGTAGGTAAGACCAATAAGCTGTTTATTTTTAGACATTCAAAATATGATCTGTCATACCTCCAGTGATTTTGTACTGTTTTGTTATTGCGGTATCAGAAAACAGGTAACCATGGAAGGTACCTCAGGATAAAGTTGCCTCAAGTAGCCTGACATCAGGTGCACTTACACGGGGTCTTTTCCATTCCACTCCTTTTGTTGCCGGCTTGTTCGGTCCTAATTCATTATAACCCATGGATTCGGGGGCAGCTGGGAAAGGGGGGTCACAGAACAGCTGACCCGAGCTCAGACACTTCCTCCTCAGTGCCTCAAAGTCTTGGTTCAGGTACTTGATGGGTTTCGCGTTGCTGCCCAAGCCTGCAGCCTGGGCTCGCTTCTTGGCTAAGTTGGAGGCCGCACTAGACATTGTTGTAGATCTTCTTGTGTGGTTACAGCAAACACACAGGGTGAAGGTTCGGTCTTTCAGCTGTTTTCTTTTGCAGCAACACACAGCTGAATGTGTAGTTAAATCTGATTACTTAAGTTTTACTTAAGAATTTGGAAATACATTAAACAGATCAAGCTTTAACATGAGTATAGACAATTTGATATCTGGCAAGTGGCACTTCTCACCTTTCTGCTGTTTTTTTTAGAGATTCCATGCCTAAATAAGAAAAGCATTGGAAAACAAGATGACATTTCTTATTGTGGGATCAGTTTAATCTGTTTATTGGAAGAGCCATTGCTATTCAAAAATAACTATTCAGACAATTAGAAACTAACAAAAATGTGTACATACTATATTTACAGAATTGAATAAATTCTTCTTTAGATATACATTTAAATGCAAGATTTAATATTCTTAGATTAATGAGCAGAGCCGGACTGGCAATCTGTGCGTTATGGAAACGTCCAGAACTTTCACCTTAACTGATAAATCAGCTAAAACCAGCAGGTGGCGCAAAACAACCTGGTGTAAAAACCATAGGTGAAAGCCAACAAAAAGAGTGAATCATTCTGTTGTGGAGGTATATAACTGTTGCATTTGTATTTGAAGGCTTAGGTTAATAAACACAGCCCCAATCATCACCACTGGTTTTGCGATGTTACTTGGTGTGAGTATTTAATGTAGTATACAATTAGGAGATATCAGTAGAACCCTGCTAGTGACTGTTTGTACTTGTCCAGCTTATGGGCCTATATGGGAGAAAGTCCACTGTCGTTTTTTAATTCCAGTCCACCCCTGATGATAAGGAAGGTAAAGAGAAGCCATCAGTCAGCCGTAAGACTTGCAGGAAAATACCTAAAACTAAGAGGACAAAATAATAGTTAAAAATGGCTCTTTAAGAGTAATGTATTTGTCATGTTGACTCGGTGATGGAGGACACAAATGCAGGAATTATCAGAACTTAAATTGACTTTAATGAGAAACAAACATGCAAACAGTCACAGAACTTGGCAGAACAGAACACAAGAAGTCTCTCCTTCCACAAGTCACACAGAAGGGTCCCGTCTCACTGATATGGTCCTGATACTAGGTTGGCTCCTGGATTGGAGCCACGAAAAGAACTGGGGTAAGATGTTTTCACTGGGGTTCTATGTGTTCACCCTGGAGATGTTCTATACCTGAGGGGATGAGTAGAAGCGGCTGCGGATATTTCACTGTGACCAAGTTCAGCCCCCGGTAATGAACAGTCTAAGCCCACCTCATTCTCTATGAAGAAGACTCCAGGTGATGCAGGGGACGTAGAATGGTTAATTAACCCCTGCCGAAGCACCTTGGCGACATAGAAATCCATTGCTTTGGTTTCCACCTCAGACAATGGATAGACACATCACCGAGGAGGGGCCACACCCAGCAGGTGCTCTAATCTTGCCCGCTCTGTGGAGCTGACATACATGACTGGAACATGAGAATGTTGGTATCATGTCGATAATGGCAGCTGCTTCATTATAGCTCAGGAATAGCTCAGCAAATCATCAGTGTACACTGTTATCCACTTACCCCAGATCAGACAAGGTCAATAGTCACCCAAAATGGTTCCATAAATAAATCTCCAAAACACATTCAAATGATCTAGCCAAGCTTTTTTTGACAGTTGAATAAAAACATGCTTGGTTTATTTCAAACTAAATTTCTGACTGAATTTCAGCCTGAAATAAACCAAGCATGTTTTTATTCAACTTTATTCAAAAATTCAATGTTTTTTTTTTATTCAGATACTTTTGTCACTAATTTACTTCCATAGAAGTCAAAGTGACCTTTACTGTGATCTCAACTATATACAGGTATACAGAGTGAACCTGAAGAGATGCCTCCAGAGGCCAAGATGAGGATGAAAAACATCGGAAGGGACACGCCCACCTCGGCAGGCCTCAATTCCTTCAACAAAGGCAAGTAGGGATTCTCCGACCATCAGAAACTTTGGGAGAGGAAGCTCAAAGCCCAGACAGACCAGTAGCCCCTGGATGACACCGCTTACGATAGACTGTTTGTTTTTGGCCACGCCCCAACGAAGCTTGTCGCCCGAGTTCTAGGTGGTGTATGGCTCTGGGCATGGAGTATACGTCAGGGCTTGTTGTATGTGTGGTCTTTAGGCACTTTAGCGTGTGTAAGTTTTAAAGGCAGTCGTCTCTCAGAACCAGTGTGTGGTTACCCAACAACAAGGTTGTGGAGGTTTTGAAAGAGACTTGTGACTAAAATGTATCGCTGTGGTGTCTGTTAACGAGCTGGGCTCAGCTCGAAGGAAGGAAAGTGAGAAAGATCGAACGGCAGGACAAGTGTCTCTGGGATCCCTTTCATGCGACAAACAAGTATTGTGTTTATGATTATCTCCCTGTCTGTATCTACAGGCTTGATTTCCTGAGCAGCCATGTCTTGCGGCTTTCACGGACCTAGGAGCGTTATATGTCCGGACCCTGGGCCACAGCCGGCCTAAAGGAACTGGATTCTGAAGCAGATTTGTGTTGCTTTTGTTTGGAAGATTTCGAATGAAGGTCCTCTGTTTGTGTTAAATTATCATTAAAGAAAACGTATCCCGTCACAGCCTGTTTCCTGTACGTGTGTCCTTACCCCCACATGGTAGTATTAAGAGCGTTTTTAAAGCCTGGTTATTTTTTATCTTTATTACATTTTCTTATTCTATTGCATTTATACACAGAAATGTTACAAAACTCTACCTCAAAAATCTACTCTACACAATGTTGACCTATGGCTAAAATATGTTGAAGAAACAGATAAACAAGAAAACGAACTAAAGTTAAGGGTACCCGCGTAGTGTCAGTAGTTGTATGCTGCTCTCAGTTCCAACAGGTGAGGATGACCGCTGACTCTCTTCAAATGTCCAGTGAATCACAGTTTAGTCCACGACCAGGCTGGACTCAGGTTCACACTTTCAAAGGCACATATGTTCGAGCTACAATAGTTAAGAGGTGTGGTTCCAGTTTTAAAATGCTATAAAATCTTTATTACAATATTAAAGCGAGGCGATGGGTTCTAAAGGGCTGAGAAATCTCAAACAAAACAAATTAACACACTCCTCATTGAAAGAGAATCCAAACCCAAAGCATCACAACACAAAGGAAAGGGGGATGCAGCATTACAAGATAAATGCAGCATTAAACGAATGCAGCATTGCAAGAAAAAATATGAACAGCTCTAAAAGAAAAGAAAAATGATAATAAAATCAATTAAAGAAAGCAAATACCTAAGCATAGGCAACAGAAATACTTAATTTTATGAAAAAAGAAATTATAATTAACAATAAATGAACTTAACTCAAAGGACTCAGCAGAAACTAAAGAATTGACTCCAAGGAATTCACGCCTAAAATAAGCGGCTGCATCAAGCTCCGACAGGGAGATTCAGAGAGCCAAGCCAACTGAGCGACTCAAACGAACCCAAGTGAGCTGCAGAACGTGGCAGCACGGCGACCAACAAAGTCACCCGGCAAGCAGAGTGAAGCAGCACTCAGCCGAGCAACACGTTGCAGAGCAGACAGAGCAGAAGGCTAAACCAGCAAGTTAGGAGGAAACTCATCCTGCTACACATTTAGTGTAAATGCGTTGCCCATCATGACACATTCATACAGGCAAATTTACGTAAGCAGGGTTGTTATGAGACTCCAACATGCAGATTAAAAACTAATGAAAAGCCTTTAATGAAAAAAATAAAGTAGAGAGGAAGAAAAACTGCAGGACATTATGAACAGGAAAAGAAGTGGCGGGTGGACTGTGAGATCACAAATGTGAACACGACATGAATTGTACACAAATTTGGAAAATTTGGACTCTACATAAACCTGACAGTCCAGACAGTATTTACGGTTGGAACTGTCAAAGTATTAAAATCTTATATATTGCTATAGATGCTGTATCACATTATGGTTTTAGAAAATAAACAGATATATTTAAAAAAGGAAAAATAACAAATTCATGGTACTTCATAATACAGGTGTTTGAGACCATGTGTGCAAGCCAACCATTGTATGTTTGAAGGGTCTATAACCAGGCCTCAAGGAAACACAAGTGAATGTACAATTTAAATGGTTCAAAAAATCCCCCAGGTTCATGTACAGGCACACATCCTTGCTTCCATGGAATCCTTGCGTGCCTGAAAGTAATTTGCATGTACAGTAGAGAGTTTATGCATGCCTCGAACTGTCGTACCTGCTTATCGAAATCATCCTCAGCCGAGAAGAGCTCCTTACTGGAATTTCTGAACCTGTTCTCTGGTAAACAGTAACGACTCCCACCCACTCTCACCCCCCCCACCCACCCACTCTCACCCCCCCCCACCCCCCCACACACACACACACACACACGAGAAATCTTGTTCAAATGAAGTGCTTTAAGTAGTGTTTCTCATTCTCTTATTCTTTTTCATTTATACACACAGTTAGAAAAGTTAGTTTCGAAGCTACAGTTAGAAACGTTATATAGTTAACTAAAAGTAAGTAAATTACCCTCACACAGCTCTAGTGGATAGTGCAATTGTGAAAACATGTTTCTGTGAAGCAGCTGATTAAAAAAGTAGTTAAAATATTTCTTTGGTTTTTTGAATTTTTTTTCATTTTCCTTCGATTACACACTGACTTGAAATAAATTGTAAAATACTCATATACATGTAAAATATACATGAAAAATAGGTAGCGATCATGACCAGCAGAGTGAAGGACGGCAAGGACCTTGGCAAAGGTGATGTTAAGAGTCATTATAAAGGGTTTTGTGAAAACATTCAGGGAATCACCAAACCAGCTAAGCACCATTTGGCCCGTCAGGAAGGTGTTGAACGTATTTCGGGTCTGATCTACGAAGGTGTCATGGATCACATGCTCTATGTGTTACTAGAGAATGTAATTCATGACACCATAACCTACATCGAGCACCAAACTATTGGCGAAACAAACCGCCCTTCATCCCCGGCGCGCGCCGCTAAACAAACTCAGTACCTCACTGTTCACCCTGGGCAGCTTAATTATTTTGCCCTAAGTACTTCACCTCCATGTTCTGCTTTTGCTGCCTCACCTTTTGAGGTATCTTCTCTCTCCTGCTCTTCCCTCAGTCTCCTCATAGTTAGTGTTAAATCATTATACAATATAAAAAGTATTGTATCGTACATATTTTACAAACACTTAATAGTAATGTTTATTTCAACAGTACCTAATTAACAATATTTCTAAGAAAACAGATGTAACATCTGTCGTACCTTATTAACTAATTCTACCCTCATCTCCTTGGTGAAGCTGTTAATCACTCTGTCATACCAAAAGGGATTTTTACAAGGATTTCACCAGTGCCCAGCAATGTTTCACCAAGAAAAATAATTTAAAAAATCTTCATAACTACCACTTTTTATTGGTGTGAAACTAGTTATCTACTTTTTGCCTATTACGCCCATAGCCACATGGAAACTCCTGTGCGAGATGGATCCAGTCACCAATTTTTGAGGGGGTACAATTCATTTATGATGAGAAAAAGATTAGATATTTTGGGGAAATAGTGTTAATGATGTACTGTTGAAATAAACATGGAGATGAAGTACTTAGGGCAAGAAAATCAAGCTGCCCACGGTGCGCGGCGAGGTGCTGAGTTTGTTTAGCCGCGTGCGCCGGGGATGAAGGGTGGTTTGTTTCACCAAAAATATTGACCAGGAGCCGCCACTGGTGTCAGTGATTGTAAGGATTTCTTCTGCAGTGGCTCTGCCAGTAATTGGCTTCCAGAACAGCAAATCCTCCTTGAAATCCTCAGCAGTCAGTCCTGTTAGTCGCTTCATTCAAGTCTTCTGACATGTCATGCATGCGCCTCGCGATCACTTTGTTTGATAACAGAATTGCCTTTAACGTGCAACCATATGGATATTGGAAGGAAGTATGAATTATTGTTTACACTGAGCAACTCGAAAGGGATCTTCATATGATGCTAGTTGAGTGTTTTTAGGCTGTTTGTGTTTTCCTTTAAAGAAATCCTTCTCGGCTTATCTGTGTGCTAATGGTGTGTTGTATCCAAATGACATTTTAATTTGTTCCGCCTTAGACAGTAAGCAGCAAATGATTTCAGACACACAGCACCCACCCCTCGTTACCCACCATTGTTGTTGTTATACCAAGTGCCAGATATGACTCCTCATATTTTCTTTTCTTTGCTTTGGAGCTTGAACTTGCAGCTGATGAAGAGTCACCCTCTGTTGGAGGCTTGGCTGGGTGCACAAACACGTACTTAAATGAGTACACTGAAATGTAGTGCGTAGTGCGCACTGAGATGTTCCTTCTGTAGTGCACACTGCCATGGGTAAGTGTTGTCTGAAATGTAACACAGACCTTTTATACTTAGCAGAAGTGACGGACTAACATTTGCTCCATGTCCAGAGTGTCCCCTAAACATTGAGAGCCTGCTGGCGATGCATCCGGAGGAATACTTTCTGCATTAAATGTTGATCTTTGATGGTTTAAATGTCTTCTTAGTGATGCCCCTTAAACATCTTTAAATGAGACATGAGACACTTCTGACCCTGATGAAAATATAACAGATTAAAGTATTGAAACTAAAAAGGTTCTTGTGCATGGTTATGAAACCATTGAGTATAAACTGTTCAGTTGCAGATGGTAGATATGATGGAGAATCTTTGTGAGACGTTACTGATACATCTTCTGAAATTCAAGATGTGACCCTTGTGAGATTACAGGGATACCAGGGAACCATTATTTGTCATTCTATCAGATCTAATTGTCTCAGAGAAGCAACAAAGAAATTAAGACGTTGTCTACAAACTACATCATAACTTACACAACAGCTTATGGTATCTGGATGATAAATCCTGCTTTGTGAAATACCCCCAATCTCTGTCAGATAGCCAGAGACATTATGTTTTGAAACAGTGAGGCAGATGTAGAACTGGAAAGGAAGAGAAATCACTCTCATTAGACTCATTAACCTCAAAGTAAATCAGGATGTATCAATATCAGCTTCTGAGATGAAATATTCCCCAGGGAAAGACGCAAGTGGATTGAAGTCAGACACAGTGACTGATGCATTAGCTCTTTAATAGGCAGCCATACAGGTAAGAAATAACGTATAAAAATTGTTGAAGCAATTTGTGAATATATGCCTGTCATAAAAGTGTGTAAGGTAGTTGGATTGCATAATAAAGAAAAGATAAAGAAAGAGAGCATTTGCAGATATTTTGGAATCCTCTGCTTGTTCCTGTCTTCCTGGCAGGATGGCAGTGCCCTTCCGGTCACTTAGTTTACTCCGTGGCCTTTCTGCATGGTCAGATACACCCACTGCATTTGACAGAGGAAGTCATAGAAATAGTTTACAAATACAAAAATAGACATTATACAAATTTTCTTCCATCCCAAATGTAACCTTTTCCATTTCTCCCTATTCTGTTTGCCCTGTCTTTGTTTTCAATGTTCAGTGTGTGCTCACCTGTGTTTTGATCCTCCCTGCCATGCCCTAACTTTTTTAAAGAACTGAAATAGCCCAGAAATAAACAGCAATTTGTCTGTTTTGGAATAACAAAAACAGACAGATATTTGAAGAGTTTGGGCTATTTCTTAAATAAATATGCATAATACTTTTTTTTTATATATATATAAACTAATCATTTCAGCTCTGTGTATATTAAACCATATGGAAACTATTATTTCTATTAACAATTACATAGATGGTGGATTTAAAGGGCCGTTTTAAAAATGAATTTTATGTAAGAAAATAGTTGAATTCCTACTACTGGTCTTACCTACATTCTATAAGAAATGAATAGAATTTAATAGAAGTTAATTACAGAAAACACCCCAAAAGAACTGCATCATATTTATATTACTGCATTTGTAAACCTGCATAAATATATTTTCTTCCTAATGGTAACACAGATAGATCACCTCAGAGGCGTTAAGCTTGGCGAACCCAGTCCCGTCTGTGTCCAGCGACTGGAAGGCTCCTGAGTGAAGAGATTGTATTTGATGAGACTTTTATGGCATTTATGGAACAGATATGAACTACAGTGCCAGACTAATGTAAAAGTATATACATACCCAATGTTTCCTCCAGTCTGAACAGGCAAAGGATGAATTTGTCAAAGCTGACAGTCTTTTCGTCACCGTATTGATCCACCAGCATCTCGATCAGTTCGTTGTTGAGATTAAAACCTAAAAAAGCCAAGAACCACTAAGAGAGGACCCTGTCTGTCTGTGCATATTGGGCATCCATACAGGCCTAAAGCAGCACTTTAATCTCACATATGAACGCACCTCATGCCATCAGAGGACCAAAGGGGGCTTCTCTCCTTTGGAAGGCTTTAACCCCCTTCATGATTTATGTAACAGTTAAAAATACTGTTTGAGATACAAGTGTCATAGAAGTGAAAGTAACGAGTGTCCTTGCATAATGTAGAAATATTTTCTGTTTTACTGCCATTCAGTTCTCACTCTCTCTCCATTAACAGAAACTTTATTTCCCTGTTCGTTCCCTTGCGTAGGATTGGTAATTTGAAAAAAAAAATTGAATTAGGGTTGAACATTCTATTTAAAGCTATGAAAACTAAGCAAGCAAGGTTGCAGTGAAACAATATTTGCAGTGTACAATGCATCAGTTTCAGACATGCCAAACCAATACTGTTGTTGATATTTAGCCTTTTAGAGGCTGGTGCTTGGGCACATCAATAATTTTATCATTCCTTTGACCAGGACACCCATTCACATTCATTTGAGCACCTGTATAGAGAAGCTGTTCATCTTACCAGCGGATTCCAAGGCCAAACGCATCTCATAGGAGTTCATGGTGCCTGATTTGTCCTGGTCAAAGGTCCGGAAAATTTCCTACGAAATGACGGGAAAACAAGTCACACACAAGCCAGAGAGCCACCTCACCTAAGAGCTCAATCTGACATGTTGAAGCAGTGTCGTCTGCAAAACAGCACTGTTCTGTTTAGTAAAGTATAAGTCTCTCACCAGCCAGTTTGTGATCTTATTCCACAGAAGCTGGAGCTCCGCTAAGCCCACACGAGCACTGCCATTGTCCTGTGGAAGACCTCAGTCAAGGGCTTTTAGTAACATTCTGTCCATTGGTTTTAAACAAGCTATTCAAATCTTAAATAGGCTGTCTGTTGCAAAAATCTGTGTGCTGCTCAAGAGTGAATAGATGCAAATACTGCAGACTGAGATCATTTATACAGGACCCTGTAACCAATAGTAAAAGTGGCTTCATGAAAAAGGCAAATCAGAAGTTGAAGTGAGAGATGATTGGAGTGTGTGAGGAAGGATACAACCCTAAGATCTACCAATTGCTTGCACGCCTCCATACTGAAACCATCTGTCTTTAAGTCAGTTACTGAAAAACATAGGAAAACTGATTTACACATTCAGTTCTACACACTCCCATGTGCTTATAACTATACTGGACCAAAGAGAACTTCACAGATAGTGGTAATGTCAGGCTTACATTTAGACACTGTACTGTTTAGGATGGTCCTAAACTCATCAACTGATATCTTCATGTCCTAGAGAAAGAAAAAGAGAGAGAGAGAAATTTAACTACAACAGGAGCACACAGCTGAGCCAGCATAGTAGTACACACAATAGAAAACAATTGTACCTCTCCAGAAAATTGAGAAAACATTGACCTGATTGAAGCATCGATGTCTTGCTCCATAATTCCTTCCTATGACAATTTAAACAGAACATTAAATACTATAAAACAACTACTATTAAACAACAGTATAACAGATGGAATATAAAGACAAAATATTCTAGTAAAACACAGGTTTATATGTTGCTCCACCCTTGGTCACACCTCCCATTCATATTGAATTTAGTACAGCTGGGATTGATCAGGACTTTCTACATAAACTGCTCATTAAACCCCCAGTACAGCAATTTGGATGTGACATGACCTAGCATCCATAGTACGGTGTCTTTTATAGTCATGCCACTGAATTTAACCCATTTAACACATTTAATATATTCAACAAGGGCCAACTCCCTAAACACCAGGGTACTTGAGTGTAGATTACTTCATACACGGTGTATATTACTTATTTTAATGAACAAAATGTAGTCTGCCAAGGGCTCAGAAACACATTTTATTAGCCCTCTATAAACAAACTTTCTTGGTGCAATTACATTGTGAAAGGTATTTAATAACTTGGTCTGAGTGCATCTTTTAAGATCAGTGCACACAGACAAAATATTTGACATCATACCCCAATATCTTAAGGTCAGCAGAAGTTGACGTTCAGATGTGAATGGGACCCAGAGACTTAAGACCCCCAACAATCACATTCATGTATGGCACATCAGTCAAATGTTTAGGTTTGTTGCGTTTGTTTGGTCGGAATCCTCAGATCTTACCCTCTTATGCAGGGCAAATGACACATTTTGGCCCATCTCTCTGAAACAGGAGAAAGACAAGAGAGTATTTCAATTCTCTATTGTTCACTTAATGTGTCAGACTACTCAATACATATTAAAGCCGTGAAAATACTCAGGCTAATGCTTTCTTGCCAAACAATTCCTTAAAATGTCATCCCTTGCTTTACTATAGTACAGTTTCTCAAGTCCATTAGCCAAACTCACACCTGCTTATCCACATGTGATGTGAATCACAAGTATAATCTGCTTTATAAAAGAAATACTTTATGAAATCTAAAAAAAATACACTATTTTGCACATGCTTAGCACCAAAACTTAATTTAGGTAACACAGACTATAGAACTTCTTAACAAGGTCTTCACAAACCATCTTAGGACTACAAGATTTAACTTATGTAGAATCAGTTTTTTGATAATCATAAATATAGAGAAATCTGATCTAGGGGCAGTCTTCCATTTGAAGTCATTGCTCTGTGAATACCAGCCCCGGTGTTGTCTGTTCATCTTTATAGAACAGAGTAAGCCACACTGTGCCCTAAACCACATCAACAAGTCTTTGCCAGCTTAATTAAGTACTTCATGCAGTTTGAGATGGTTGACTATTGACATCAATAAGCACCATTAGCTCCGAACACTGAAAGATTTTTTAATGTATACGCTGTTAATAGCTCATGGAAAAAAAACCTCTTTGTGATAAACATAAGTAAATAAACCAAGTAATAGTTACTGACTGCATCTTTGACTGTTTCTCTGTGAACACTCGGATGAGGAGGTCAGCCGTCTCTCGAGGTTTGTGGGTGCAGGGGATGATCAGGTACTCCCCGGGAGGCAGGCGGAATCGGTTGCTCACTTCCCGAAGGTTAGTTATAGATTTAGAGCGTGCGCAACTGGGGGTTTCGTCAAAGAACTCTTTTTTCAGACACACATTCTGGGAACCCTTGAACTACAGGAAATAAATCATAGATATTGTAAATATATATTTAGAAGTTATGTAAAAATACATAAAAAAAGAAAAAGCTAAATGTTGTACATGTAAAAACAGGTGAACATAAGTACACATACATCAAATTCAGCAAACAAACAGTAATTGTACATTAAATTGTGTAAGTGTGATCTCTGTAGAGGATGTGTGTTTCATTTGTGGAACCCAAACTTTTGTCCAGACTAATGACTGAACTTATTTTAATAATCTGAAATATGACCTAAAATACATCTTTTTTTTTTTCAAGCTCCTGACTATTCTTCTCCATGATTATATAATATATATTATATAAACAGGGAGGGTTATGTCTAGAAGGGTATCAGGTATGAAATTTCACAAAGTCAAATATATGAACAACCACAACTGATACTGACCAGTACTGATACACAATAAAGTGCTGGAGGAACTGGCAATACTGCTGGAAGAAGAAGAGGGGAAAAAGGAGTGAGGGTGGGGTCGAGAGAGGGAAATGTAGATGTGGAGGAATGAGGGTGGGGAGGAGAGGAGGAAGAGTAGGAGAGGAGGAGTGAAGGTGGGGAGAAGAGGAGGAAGAGTAGGAGAGGAGGAGTGAGGCTGGGGAGGAGAGGAGGAAGAGTAGGAGAAGAGTGAGTGTGGAGTAGAGGATGAAGAGTAGGAGAGGAGGAGGAGAAGATGTAGAGTAGGAGAGGAGGAGTGAGGGCGGAGGAGAGGAGGACGAGTAGGAGTGAGGGTTAGGAGGGGAGGAGAAGGAGTAGGAGAGGAGTGAATGTGGAGGAGAGGAGTGAGGGGGGAGGAGAGGAGGAAGAGTAGAGATTAGAAGAGGAGGGGTGGTGAGGGGTGGTAAAATGCCTGTTTGTGTATCTAAACTATCGAGCAATAAAAGGTATTATGTTTTGCAGACACACTGCTTTTTAGAGTCGTATCTGTTTCATCCTGCCTCTGGATTTTATTGCTTTATATTAGACGAGCTGACGGCTGCTCATGACAAACTAGTCTGCAGAAGTAAAAACGTGTGTATTTTACAACCATATGTTTGTCTGAATCCAAGAATGAACAGGGGTAACACAGAGGCATACCTCATCTGGGACCTGAAAAAGAGAGGAAAAGGCAGACAGAGCCATAATAACATGAATTAGTCAAATGCAAAGGACAAAAAGTATTGTTCAGAAACGAAGGACATCACTGAGAAACTGAGTCTTTAAAATGTGCACAAAGTCTTCCAAACACACCATGATATTTCCAGACCCTGACCTTATAGACGTAAAAGCCAACGCAGAGATCGCCTAGGCCTTCCTTTCGGTAGCGTCGCCGATCCTTCTGTGTAAGAGCCACCAGGAGGCTACAGGCCACTTCTTCATCGTCTGGATCATCGTCCTCCTCCAGCAGGGTGATTTTACACTGGGGGTTTGTCCAGAACGTGTCTGACACAGAAACATGGGATGGGTATGGTGGGTGTTTTCTCTCAAAAAGGAAAAACATTCCCATCATTGTTATTTTTTAACCCAGTCTTGAAATGATATGAGTATGCAGAGACTTGTTCAAATTGAGCATACTTTAAACATGGAACACTTTAAAAAAGTAAAAAAAATCTTTTACAGAACTGCTAGACTGCATGAAAAGGAAACATTTTTTTTCTCAATTTAAACACATTTTATAGCACCTTCTATAAACAAACTGGTGGGGTATTGTAGAAGTCAGCAGATAAAAAAACAGCTCCTGGTGGTTTTCCTTCTGTTTAACCCCTGGGTTATACGGTTTAAAAAGTGTCATGTAAAGTCACCTGGGTAACTTGGACAGCCACCAGAAGTGCAGTCAGCCTTCCAGCTGCCATCAAACTGCTGCAAGGACCACTGGCCAACACTATCACTGGTTAAAGTGTCTGGAGTCAGGTTACAGATCTCCATATCTGAGTACCGCTCTACAAAGTCTGAATACGCCATCCTGGATGAGAGACAAACAGAAAGAGAACCAACACAGAGAAGAAACTCACACGATTAATGTCTTAATTCTGTTCTTGGACAGAGGCGGTGTCTGTCCAGTAGAGAAACTCACCAGAACTCCCCATCGTTTGCTGCGTGATGAAGTTTGGCCCTGTCTTCTGACTGCACATCATTCCATTCTTTGGATCTGAAAACAGGATGTAAGGTTGTTTACTTTTGACATTACTCATTAACAAATTTCCGAACTGTAACAGGGATTGTCCAAGAAACTCACCCATCACTCCAAGCACCATTCCACTCGCCAGATTTCCCCCCACTTTAACCTACAGTAAACAGAAACATAACCCCCAAAGGGCAATGCGTTCCATGTTGTTAAGTGACAACAGAAATTAAATGAACAAGCTGTGGTAGCTGTGGTGTTCCGATATCTTCAGGTAGAAAATTCCACTTTCGCATGTTGTTTAGTCATACACATTAACTAAACGCCCAGTTTTCTTTTAACTGGAGAGGTCAATGTGTTGGGTCAGCTCCCCCCTCTGAGTTTAAGAACCCAGACGTGGAGTTTAACACAAGCCGGGGGGGACAGGAGTAGAGTGCTCACCACTAATAGTGACGTTCAGTGACTTCAAGCATGGGACTTTGACAGGATGCCACCTTTGTAATAAGACATCATACCTACTGGATATTCCACGGTCAGTTGTAGTGGTTTTATTGGCAAGCGGAAGCATTTGATAATGACAGGAACTCAGGTACAAAGAGGAAGCCGATGTAAAGCTTCATGCAAAGACTCAACTGTGAGTGAGGTCACAAACAGATACCACTGAGATTTATAATTATGAGACGCAGGTGCTAGTAATAATCAACAAGTATGAGGGGTTCCTGTGCAGATGAATTTTGAACAAAAGGTATTTAACTATGTAGAAATGAATGCAAGATTATACAAAATAAACACAACTTGGAATAGACAATAAAAGAACTCAGAAAGAATACATTGAATGTGGATGAAAATGAATTGGGAGTAGCAAACTAGTAAACCGACTGAAGGGTTGAACTATAGCACAGTGACCAAATAAAGTCTGGATTCCTGACCTCCTCTGCTGCTGTGATGGAGTAGGCATGTCCCGAGAACAGATTTTCTTTGGTCTCAGTCTCCGCTGCTTTTGTGCTGTCCTGTCCAGAAATACATGCATTCAATTACTTTTATTTGTATTTCACTTTATGTGGTTTTATTCATTAAAAACAGTAATAAATTTTTTTCATGATTATTTTCCAACCTTTATCTCTTTGAACAAATTTATTTTTGTAACTCTGACTACAAGAATGATAGATGTAAATGAACTTCCCAAATGGCTACCCTCTGTTATGTGTCGTTCAAACAATAGTTTGGACTATAACATTCCTTGTGCCGGGCTAAACTGCTATAGGCTAGATAGATGGATATACTGTAAGTAAATGTGTTGCTTTTTGTACTATCACAAGAAAGATTGGTCTGGTATTGCATGTGAAATTTGCATTTACAGTAATCCCCCACTTTTATGCGGATCAGGAGTTGCGGGTTCAGTAACATGCAGGGTTTTTTGTGAACCAAACTCAGTTTTACACGGAAAACTCCACAATAATGCAGAAACTGCAAATATCCTTCTACATTTTTTCTTTTTTTTTTGGCAATAAAATATTTTTAGATTTTTTTCTGTTTTTTCTGGTTTTCACACAAGGGGGCCCGTTCACCTCGACGCTTTGTCCCAATACTTCTAACACTTCTGTGGAGTTTTACAGTTCTCCAGTAGATCTTTCAACCGTAATTTTAGCCCGTGTAGTTCAGGTTTTAGGGTGATTTCACACTAGGTCTGTTTCAGCCCTTAAAGCGAACTCGGATCGATTAGTCAGCATTTTTTTTGCATAGGTGTGAACATGCCAAATGAACTCACACCCCTCTGGTTTGGGTAACTCGCGCTTTATGAACACATATATGTCTATGCAGAAAATACGAATAAACAAGGATGAATGAATAAATTAATGAATGAACGAACAAACAAACAAATGAACGAATGAACGAACGAACTTACAGATTCTTGTCAAGTTTTTCTACCAAGCTGCTCAGACTCAAAGCATTCTTGCTTTCCATTAGCTAAAGAACTGTAGTAGCAGAGATCTTTGTGGAAAATGTAGATGTTTAGTAGAGCTTTAACTCATCTACTCTTATGTGGAAAAAATTCCAAGAATGGTGAATGTGAAGAAACAGCAGTGGCAGGTTGGATAAGGAACTTAAAGTGTGAACAGAAAAAGAACTGAGACCCCATCTGAGCTGAAGTAGAGCAGAAAGAGAACATAGTCCCCTTTCAAACGAACTGACACTGCGAACATAAAAAGAGTTCAGTTTCTGCTGGTCCACTTTTTGGACCTCTTCTAGAGGACTGAGTTCGGTTCCTTTAAAAAGAGGACTATATTTGAAAACACCTTTATTCTTCAAAAAATGTTCACCTCACTGCTGTGCCCCAATGCTTTTGTCCCGCAACCTTCCGTGTTGCATATCTCGGCAGGGAATTTAAAGTTGAATACGGGTGCACCTTTACATTTTCTTTAAGGGTAACTGAGTTTAAAATGAATCATAAGTGTTCAGGGTGTATATTTGGTGGCATAATTAGGGGTTATGCTATAAAAACAGGCATTTTTACACCATTTTTTTAACCAAAACACAACGTTTTTGGTATTTTTCACTTTACGCAGGTGTCCTTGGAATGTAACTCCTGCGAATACCGGGGGATTACTGTATACACAATACACAGTAAAAGGAAACTATATTCCTCCAGGACCATGGTGCAAACAAGAACAAGAGCAGAATACCACAAGACAGAAGTGAAGAGAGCTAGAGAAAGTATTGGGTCATCCACAGTCATCCATACCAGAGCACCAAGGTCCTTGAACGATTACTGGATTGCTGTATCAACTGTATAAAGTGAAGAGTAAGCAATTGTTTTTGAAGTTGCTTACTCTACTTTATTTAAGTTTGGTTTTAAACTCAGTCCCTTTAAGAGACTGAGGTGGGTTAAAGCTTCCTCACATGCATCATTGCGCTCAGCAGAGAGTTGCGACTCAGGACGCGCTTCATGATATTGAAAAGGTTTGGAGGAGCTTTGACAAGCTCATATGTCTCCACAATGCCTCCTGTGAGATCCTCGAAGCCTTCATTAGGTGTGCCTCCAACAAGAGCCTCATAGCTGCCATTCAGCCTGAAGAGCAATGAGCGACACCTTCTTAGTCATGTTAGTCAGGATCTGATCCACAAGAATAGCAATATTTAATACTACAACAATACAAGATTTCAAATAGACATAAAACAGTGACGCAACTGAACTTTTAGTGGTGCTTGAAAGTTTGTGAACTCTTTAGAATATTTTACATTTCTGCATAAATGACATCAGATTTTTACATGTCATGTCAGGCTGACGAAAGTCGTACCTGCAGGAACAGGCGTTAGACTACAATTAACTTGAGTTAGCCTAACAGGCTCATTGAAAAACTCAGCTGTATTTAATTTCCACAAATTCAAGCCAGACAGGTTTGTGCGCGTCCACACGATATAAAAGGCAGCCCTGTTAATCAATGCTAGATAACCCTTAACAAAAAGCAGTTTATTCAAGTGTACTATGAGTATAGGCTACTTATTTTATACTAAAACTGAGCAGTGGCAGTAATACACTGAAAAGTTGTCAAACACCATAAAAAGAAGAAGAAGAAGCATGCTGCAGCATGCCTGCTCTGTGTCTTGTTCTATTTTACTGTTTTAACTTTCCCTCCCAATTTTTTCAAGTTATCTCAGTTTATTTAATATAGTAAGCTGTGTTCTGGCTAAACATAGAGAGAGTGAAGAGTGTAGAAAGAGTTATTTTAGTGTTTCTTTTTTGTGAACGAGTCTTTGCATGCTCTTAATGCTAACCACTAATGCTAACAGTGTTTCTCTTTCCCTCTCACACACCCACTCACTCACTCGCACACACACACACACACACACACACACAAATAAACCAATATTTTCTTACCTTGTACCTGACTTAACTGAACATCAGCACAGAGAGCTGTCTTGTTCATTTGTGTACGAGACTTTGAGACTAATGCTAACCGTTTTTACCTTTACATTTTCTTCTTGAGTAATGCATTAAACTGAGTTTAAAATAAAATTAAAGTGTTCTGGGAGCATGTTTGGGGGCATATTTAGGGTTTACACAATAAAAATAGGCATTTTTTAAACCAAAATACAACAATGAGGTTTTTCAATATGCATGGGTGTTCTTGGAACGTAACCCCGCAAAAAACGGGGTTTACTGTTTTTGACTTATACTGAGAAGTATAAAGAAAATATATAAAGAATACTTTTGTAAACTTAAAATGACCTTATAAAGTATACTTTTATAAACTTAAAAATGTTCCAATTTAGTTTGAAGAAGTATAAATGACTATACTTTCTAATACGCTACAAGTACATAGTTCACATACTTGCTATACTTATACTCAAGCATACTTCATTAAATGATTAAGTAAGAATGGAAGGAAAGGAAAGAGCCATGTTCTTTTACCAGACAGAGCAAGAATTATTAATGCAAACATACAAGGACTACAAAGACATCATGAACAAAAAGGGGGACACCAGCTGCGTGATCAAAGCTTGTGAGGCTGTATGGCAGAAAAAGCTGACAGGTTAAATGTGTTAGAACATGATTTAAGTAACCTTTGTGTTAAGGATGTAAAATGTTCTAAATGAGAACCGTTTCAAGCCTTTAAAATGTATAGTCCCAATAACATTTCCTTTAACACACGTATTTTGTTACCATGTGTAAGGTGCTTTAAGGCTATTTTAACACATTTATAAACAGGACAGCATGTTAATTACAGTGCATCTGGAAAGTATCCACAGCGCATCATTTTTTCCACATTTTATTATGTTTTAGCCTTATTCCAAAATGGATTAAATTCTATTTTTTTCCTCAGAATTCTACACACAATACCCCATAATGACAACATGAAAAAAGTTTACTTGAGGTTTTTACAAATTTATTACAAATAAAAAAACTGAGAAATCACATCATAAGTATTCACAGCCTTTGCTCAATACTTTGTCGATGCACCTTTGGCAGCAATTACAGCCTCAGTTCTTTTTGAATATAATGCCACAGGCTTGGCCGTCTACCCTTGGCCAATTTCACCCATTCCTCTTTGCAGCAGCTCTCAAGCTCCATCAGGTTGGATGGGAAGCGTCTGTGTACAGCCATTTTAAGATCTCCCCAGAGATGTTCAATTGGATTCAAGTCTGGGCTCTGGCTGGGCCATTCAAGGACAATCACAGAGTTGTCCTGAAGCCACTCCTTTGATATCTTGGCTGTGTGCTTAGGGTCATTCTCCTGCTGAAAGATGAACCGTCGTTCAGGTGCCTTTTGGCAAACTCCAGGCGGGCTGTCATGTGCCTTTTACTAAGCAGTGGCTTCTGTCTGGCCACTCTACCATACAGGCCTGATTGGTGGATTGCTAAAGAGATGGTTGTCCTTCTGGAAGGTTCTCCTCTCTCCACAGAGGACCTCTGGAGCTCTGACATCGGGTTCTTGGTCACCTCCCTGACTAAGGCGACTTGTGCTAAGACCTGAACTCTCACCTGTGGGACCTTATATAGGCAGGTGTGTGCCTTACCAAATCATGTCCAATCAACTGCATTTACCACAGGTAGACTCCAATTAAGCTTCAGATACATGTCAAGGATGATCAGGGGAAACAGGAGGCACCTGAGCTCAATTTTGAGCTTAATGGCAAAGGCTGTAAATACTTATGTACATGTGCTTTCTCAATGTTTTTATTTTTAATACATTTGCAAAATTCTCAAGTAAACTTTTTTCTCGTTGTCATTATGGGGTGTTGCATGTAGAATTCTGAGGGGAAAATGAATTTAATCCATTTTGGAATAAGGCTGTACTATAACAAAATGTGGAAAAAGTGATATGCTGTGAATACTTTCCAGGTGCACTGTATATGGGTCCATCTTAGCCAAAATGTGATATATAATCGTAATTATTAATAATGCTTGGTTTCAGAAGCAACATGAGTGGAACAAAAAGGTCCTGGCAGCAAGTAAAGATTAAATACAAAAATGTTCTTCAGAATGGTAAAAGGTAAATCTAAATAGAATTAATTTTTAAAGGGGTTATAATAGGTCTATGGGCTATACAAAACATGTTTTGTGAAGTTATTTTTCCAAAATCACTCACACATAAAAGATATCACCAGCTTTATTCTTCACAGTTTTGGTCCCTTTCAAAACGCCAAGTTTGGACAGATTAACTAATGTGATGTCCCACTAGGCCAATTTGCTTAGAATTTGCATAGAACCACCCCTCATCTGTCGAGACCGCACCCTCTAGCCTGTTGCCTGTGACCCCTTTCAGCGGCCATCTTGGGTCTTTGCAGCTCCCAAATTTAAAAACTCAAAAATAATTATTTTTGTTTGCAGTTGGACTCATTTTTAAAACTCTGCAGTTTCATGTAAAAGAGAAAAATTCTATAAAAATTTTCAAACACAGGATGAAATACTGGATTGTATATATGCTTGTGTTTTATGTATGCTGAATTCAGACGTGCCTAATCACTGCAGTGGCAAAAGCTCCCTCAGCCCAGATGGCCAATACTCAAAACACAATAAAACAACCTCCGCTATTTGTTAAGGCAAAGAAATTGGAGTGAAAATACACCGATCACGGCATATTTTTTTTTCCTTGAACCGTCCCTACAGCACATTAATTAAAGATCCACTATTTTGTCTGCTTTCAAATAATGTCTTTTGTGATTTTGTCACAGTTAAACATACTACAACATACTACATTTCGTTTCGCATGTTTCAAACTAGCAGCTTAAGGGGTGGCTGGAGCGTGGCCAGCTACAGCTTATTTGCATGAAAGGGACAGACCCCTGAAATGACGTGACCAAAACTGTGAAGAATAAAACTGCTGATATCTCTTTATTTGAGTGTTATTTTGTGCAAAGAACTTCATGAACATGTTCTGTATAGCCCATATACATTTTATAACTGGATATATTTTAAGTGAGTTTTGCTTAATAGGTCTTCTTTAACAAATTAATTTAAAACCTTGAATGGCTTTCTCTTGAATGTCTCTTGAATGTCAAATATTCTAATGCATTACAGTAGTGGGTGATGTCTTGACCCTCTTGGATCTGAACCACAGTCAGTAGAATCTGCTTCTAATGGAAATTCTTTCACGTTTTAGTTGTACTGTTAATACTTATGGTCAGACATTGTACAGCAATAAGCATACCACTGCATGTCGTACTTCATGTAACAAAAATTTATTTTGATTGCACTGTGGCAATGGTAAATAAATATAAAGTTATAATCAAGAAACATTTACTTTTTGCAGATCGCAGGGCTGTCCACGTTCAGCACCCTTCGCACTGTACAGAAATGAACCACTGGCGAAGTAACGCAAAGCGATTCATACAGACTGTGCAACCGGAAAGGCCTTAGAACGACATGTGTCCTTAGAAATGTAATATTCCAATAAATTACACAAATATGTAACATTGCGCATACTAAATCTGTCTTCGGAAAACGCTACGGATCTATAGTGGGCGGAAGTAGGCTACTTGGCTATTCACATAAAAGCCTTCAGTGCACTCCTTGTCATTAAATACTTTCTGAATAGTCGTAATCGCCTGCATGTAATCTGTAATCATTTTAAATTGGAGGGTCGGTATGTATAAGAGAGGGAGATAGTGGGAGAGGCAGAGAACAAGTCCAATCTTATTCATGAAGCTAATCTAAGATTCAGGATTAACCTGCCACGGAGCAGGAATTTCTAAGAGCATATATTGCCATAGTAACTAATCGGAACTTCAGGTTAGCCTCGTTTATGGAACCGAATTTGGGAAAAATTAAGCCCGGGACCAGTAACGAATACTGGTTAGAGATAGATAAAGAGAGAGAAGGTTCACAGCTATAACCCCTGTCTTGAGAGAGAAACACACAGCCTTCTCAAGCACGAGAGTCCTAATCTCCTACATACAGTTAGACTTTGTCACGTTCCTGCCTGGACTTTACATGACAGTTACCACTTATGCCCACTTGGGGTCGCTATCGGACCTTTGGACTGGCATGTGTTTCTCTCCACCGGACTCTAATTATAGTTTAATCAGTCTCCACCTGTC
>JBBPDC010147261.1:0-22363 GCA_037974485.1 Hemigrammopetersius urotaenia
TGTGATATGATGCAGTTATGATGCAGTTATGATGCAGTTATGATGTGATATGATGCAGTTATGATGCTGTTATGATGTGATCTGGTGTCTGCGGGGGTCTGTGGTGTTCACCTCATCACTTCCAGATGTTTTCCAGCGGTGAGATGAAACCTGCAGGCAGAAACACGCTTTAGAATCTTTGTATGTAAACGTAGGTATTTTAGTAGTAGATCAGTTATTTAGTAATTAGATCAACTGTTTAGTACTTCAGTACTTACGGCTCCAGAGAGCATCAGACACGCGGCGGCCAGGAGAGACAGGGAGAAGATCCTGGAGTGGAACATTTTCACCTAAACAGAACAGAACACCTCCTGTTTATAAAACCCTCAGTGTTCAACATAACCATCAGGATTTTATTATTATTATTATTTAATAAGTAATATTATTTGATGTGTGTATTTTGTAATCTGTCCTCCTTCAGCACTCTGCTGTTTATTGGATTTCTATCAGAACATCAGTAATGAATCATTAATTAACTCTAAACTCTAAACATGTACTAATGAGGTTCAGTCATCAGACAATAACCTCCCGGAGAAAATGAGTGTTAATGTTACAGCTTTACCCTGCAGAGGAGGTGGAAAATCCACATGCACTCCTTACTGCTTATCAGAAAAGTGAATCAAATGAGTTGGTGAGGGTTAATAGGCGGAATAAGTTCTTTCTTAACTTTTACTGAAAACATGGCCCCAATTTAAATGTAAAGTTTCATATCGATATTTTAACATATTTACTTTTCTCTCATGCAGAAATAAGTTGAATACTACAGCAGTCTGCACCAACTGAAATATGGATTATTAATAATAATCACTATTCACAGAGCAGGGCCAAAATAAAAGTCCCCGCTGGTTGTGAGTACTCCGTGCGGCCACACGGGGTCAGTAGAGCCCAAATCTGCCGGCGGGTCGTGGGTCAGAGCAGAGACACATCTGATCTAAAAGCCTCTCCGTCAAATAAATCACAGGACTCACCTGAAGGTCCTCGGCAGCTCATCGATGTTGGAAAGATGGGCTGGAGATGGAGATATGCCTGATGTTCACCCACTCTTCTGCATGTGCTCCGCCCCCAGAGAGCCTCACCTGCAGGCTGTTGCGTTATAATGTCACAACAGCGGCCTTTAATCTTAATTACTGGCGAAGCAGTTGCTTCATGTGTTTTTTGTCTTTAATGGTCGTTTCACAAGCTGGGAGTGGATTAGAGCTCATTTCTGCAGTTCATCCTCAAACTCCCTCGGGTGGAGACACACCTGCGTCCTGCTGGAGCCGCGCCGGCTCCGGAAATACGGCCAGAGTCCCTCAGCGCTCGCCCCGCGTGGCCGCCAGGATCAGGAATTCCTCATTAAATGTGTGTTGATATGATGTTTAATACCAGCGTATTAGTGTTTATAACCAAACTGTTCTAAACTATCAGCCAAAAGACACATTTTCCACATCTCCATGTTACTATTAACTAAAATACACTCAATTTTCTTCACTTCACTAGTCCTTTATTACCCAGAAACGAGAACAGTAACGAGTTCATTTAAAGTTAAAGTCTCTGTCTCTGTCTCTGTGTCTCTCTCTGTCTCTGTGTCTCTGTGTCTCTCTCTCTGTCTCTGTGTCTCTCTCTGTCTCTGTGTCTCTGTCTCTGTGTCTCAGTCTCTGTGTCTCTCTCTGTCTCTGTGTCTCTGTCTCTGTGTCTCTGTCTCTGTGTCTCTGTCTCTGTGTCTCTGTCTCTGTGTCTCTCTCTGTCTCTGTCTCTCTCTGTCTCTGTCTCTCTCTGTCTCTGTCTCTGTCTCTGTCTCTCTCTCTCTCTCTCTCTCTCTCTCTCTCTCTGTCTCTGTCTCTGTCTCTGTCTCTATCTCTCTCTCTGTCTTTCTCTGTCTGTCTCTCTCTGTCTCTCTCTCTCTCTCTCACAGTCCGGGCTGTTTGACAGTTCAGCTAAGCTGCACGTGTTGTTCTTGACACTGGTGTCAGCTATATTTCTGGTGACCCTGTCCTGTCTGCTGCTGTTCCACTGCTGTTTGGTCACAAACAATAAAACCACCCTCGGTATGGGCTCTCAGTGCACTTTTTTGTTGCCTTGGGGTTGCTCCACCCTGATCCTGGAGATCATCAACCCTGAAAAATTGAGACTGAACACACCTGGTTCAGATGCCCTTAAAGGCATGTGTTACCTGGGTGTCTCAGTAGGGGCTCTGTTAGGTTATAGATCACCAGGAACATGTTTTGGCACCCCAAAGGTGTTATAGCTCTTCATAAATGCTGTGGATGGAGTAGGGCTGGATAAAATTTTATCAATGATTTTTGTGTAATGTCTTCCTCTCTCAGAGTGGTTGTCGGCTCCATTTTTCCCAGACGGCCCGAACAGCAGAGCATTTGACGTGAACCTAAGAGAGAACATCTTCCAGGTGTTTGGTTTGGACTGGAGACTCTGGCTACTCCCAGTTTCCAGCAGGTCACTTGTTCCGCTGACTCTAATATTATGAATGCTTTTTTTTTTTTGCTTTGGAGTAGTGCTGAACAGTAGTAGCTGTGTTGGAGTAGCATGTCAGCTCCAGTTTTCCCGCTTCTGCTTATCTGAGACTCACACTGAGGATCTTCTCTTGTTGCAGTGAAAGAGATACTTTGCCCAAAATGCTAACGTAGGTACTACATTGCCTTACAATG
The DNA here is from genome assembly GCA_037974485.1 of Hemigrammopetersius urotaenia. NCBI lineage: Eukaryota > Metazoa > Chordata > Actinopteri > Characiformes > Alestidae > Hemigrammopetersius > Hemigrammopetersius urotaenia. The sequence goes on from JBBPDC010147261.1 coordinate 2,685, forward strand.
ACTGAAAGCTAACGGGCATCATTTAGCTTGTACGCTAAACAGGTCATGTTAGCTGATCCCCACTGGCTTTCGTTCACTCTTTAGCCACATTATTTTATTATTTGAGATTTCTGCTGCTTGTTCAGTACTGAATACTTTTGGAAAAGCATGGACCTTTAGTCAAGCACATATATTCAGAGACTTATAAAAAGTCCTGTTTTTTAAAAAAAAATATATTTCTTTGTAGTCATGGTGATGGCCACTCCTTTCCCTTAAGAAGGCGGACCACATCACACAATCCAATCATGGCAAATGGCACTGGATGCTGGGGGCCAGAAGGAACTGAGGGTAAGAAATACTTTGAAAATTGCAAATATAAGTTGAATTTCAGTTCTAAACTATTGGGAGATTAACTTTATCCTAATAGACGACGTTCAACCACCTCAAAGATCCATTTTATTTCTTTTTGGGACGGTTTCTCAGACACAAATTAAGACAAGTCCTGGACTACATTTCTCTTTCAGTGGAAAATCTCCATTCAGACTACTGTGTAATCCAGGACTAGGGTTAATCCCTGAATGAGAAACTGATCCATATGGTTTAGTTTTTATCGCCTGTTGAACTTTAAACAAAAGGAAATTATTATGTGGAGTGGTCTTCATTTAACTGTTTAATTAAATTTGAACTTATTCATTTTTGATTTGCTGCACAATCACTTAATTGAATTTAAATTTAAATTTAAATCTAATTAATCAACCCTGGGCCAGTTAGTGACTTAATTAGTGGCTTAATCAGCACTCTGTGATGTTGCACTGAGAGATTTGCCTGATTTGGTGCCAGTGTGCGCTGGTTTTGGTAAATCTTTAATTTAAATTCCGACTAAATTCACCCCACTTCTCACGCTGTCCCTGAAGGCTATCTGTCTTTCTTCCTCTCAGTCATTAACTTAAGTGTGTTACCGCAAAGAGTAGAGTTACTGTCCCCCCCCCCCCGGCTACACAGACACACACACTGTCCCCCAAGGTTAATGGCAACACAAAAACTTCACACAATACACGCTAATCAGTGACCACTTGTAAATTACAGTCACACTAGTCTCACAATGAAACTGTGAAATGTATTTTTTTGGGCAGCCAATCACAGACACTCATCTTTGCATGTGGTTTTAGTCCTGGCAGTGTTGGATACCTATTTCCATCACATAGTTAAAATCCAAGTGAAATGAAGCTAAAAGAACCATAAGGGGGGGAACTCAGTTCCATATTTTTAATTATATGTTAGTAAAGGTGGAACTCTGTATCAGCCAAATCTGAGAACAGGACTTTAAATACTGACTCAAATGCTTTGTGGTGGGTATTGCTGTTCTTGGATCAGCTTTGTGTATGGAGAATAATCAAGTGCACCAAAATCAGAAACGTGAGCTTCTGCTGCCCTCTACCGCCTGTGGTAGTGCACTGCAGAAATTTTCTGCTCGATAGATTGCTCAGAAGACTTTAAAAGGTCCATGCATTGCTTGTTTTTCAATGAGGTCCATTTGTAACAGTCATTCATCTCTATTTGACCATATTCCAAATGCCTTTTATTTTTTAAAATGCAACAGGCTGTTTGTGTTACCACGTCTTTAAGATATATTTAAATTAGAGCTGTGTTCTGATTGGATTCCCTGCATTGTGAATCATTCAGAAAGCAGCATGGGCTCGAACACTCCTTATGACTTCAGAATGAATGGGTGGGGCTGAACATGTGTAAATGTATGGGTTTTCGTGACCTCGCAAAAACATTGAATTCCATCAAATCCCATAGATGGGTTTGAAACGATACATTTCGAAAACAGTACTTGGTTGTTATAAGGGCTTCGCATCTCTAGTGCTAAAACTGTTTAAAGTAGGTTTTTATAACTATTTCATTAATAATTGAAGGTGTCACCATTAGAAAAAGTATGTGCCTCTTGATTGCCTCCATTTCTGCATGTCAAACTACATAGATTCAAATAAACTGTAACATGACTATTATAAGCAGGAGCACAAGAAAACGTTTTGATAATTTATCAAAGTAAAATTCAAAATCTATTTCTACCATGTGAACAAATATTTACCCCTGAAGCAGCAAAGCATCCCCACACCCCCACCATGCTGGACTGCTGGCCGTGTTTGCCTTAGGTTTGCTGTAACAAGACCCCTATTTAAAAATGCTTTGTACTCATTAGTCCAACATAATACCAGGAATATTTAGTTAAAGAGCATAAAGTTAGAAAGTCACTTCATAAAGGTGGAATAGTGAAAGCTGACTTTATCTGAGGCAAGTGTGGTGAGCCTGCAGGTGTCCTTAGATGTTTGTTTGAAATGTCGGGTTCTTAGGGGAATCTGCATAGGCAGGACACTTCTGGGAGAATTCACCATTGCTTCAAGTTTTCTCTATTAGGAGAAAAAGGCTCTCACTGTGGTTCACTGGAGTTTGTAACCCTTTCCAGATCCTCTCTCCCTTCATTTCTTTTGGTTGCGATCTACTCCACACTGCTGGAAAGGGACGATTCCCAGTTGGTGTTGAATTTCCTTAAATAACTGATCATTTAAAACTGTATTTTGTGTCATTGAATTTAGTTTGAATATCTAAAATGCTTACGACAAAAGCAGGAGCAGAATCTTTTTCACGATACTGTAGATAGCACGGCGTTATTGGTAGCTATACTTTTCTGTTACTTGTCACTCCAATACCTGTTATAGCTTTAATATTTTGAGGAGTGTAGCAGGTTTATAAATTCTGTGCTTTGACATAAATCACTTGACTGTTTACTTTCACAGCTTCCCAAGAGGACCACACTGTTACCATAGCAATAGATGACTGACAGCTGTATTAAAAAGGTAAGAGAAATGTTTACAGTAATTACTATCCTTTTCACAAGTGACTGTTAGAACTCAGCACAGATTATGAAGATGGAGTAATTATGTGTTTGTGTTGCTCTTCTAGGCCATTTCAGAGTGAGAGAAACCGTTTAAAAGGTGTGCACACCTGAAACGACTGAAAAACTCAGGTGCAGAAGCAGTAGTGCTTGTGTGTGGTCAAATATCTTAAGCTCTTAGCCTGGTACAGCACTGTAAATAGACTGTTGGTGGGGAAAAAGCTTGTCCAATTTTTTTTTTTTTTTAGGGGAATTCCACAATTTTTTCAGTAGTTTTTAGAAGCGTTTAGTCTAAAACGTAGTCCGTTCATGGTGGAAGGACATATGGAGTGTGTCATAAGGCAAAATAGTCCTCAAAGAAAACTGATTGAGTTCAGACTTGCCACTACGTTGATCTATTAGTGGGGTCGGAGAGGAAATAAAAAGTCTTTATTTGTGCTGGTGCCTCAACACCTTTTTCCATTCACCATTACTGTAAAGAAATCATAGTCAGTAAAAAGGACAATTCCACACCAAACACACTCCGAATGACTTTGTTTCAAACACTGGATTATGCAGAAAAAATTTTGGAATTCTCACTCAAGAACAGTTATACAGTTTCTTACTGTGTTTTAATGTTCAACTTTCAATAGTTAATAGCAAAGCAACAATTTTCACTTCCAAAAGCGCTATAGGGTGTGAGAGTTTGACACTTTGAGATCTGCCTTCCGTGATTTTATACACAAAATGGCAGAAATAAACAGCAGGTGTTTAATACAAAATATTTTTATTTGTTTTTTGTTTTCATGACCTAGCACTGAAATCTCCACTGGGGCAAATACATGCATCAAAGCTGGAATGTGCGTCTTGTAATCCATTCAAGAACACTCTAGAATCCACACACTCTTCTGGCATTCAAAGTGGTGAATCCTAAGAAGGCCAAAGGTCAGCCTTTGTCAGATTAACTGGATACATCAGGTTAAAAAATGCACCAATCAGAGAGAGTCCCCAAATGGACAAAATTTAACACAGCCAGAGCACATTATTTTCTGACCAACTGTATGGCAAAAAAAACAACAACAAAATAAGTCAGTTCCCACACAAACAACATTTATATCTTCGAGAATGAGTGCACACACACACAGTGTGTGTGTGAGAGAGATTGTCAGTCTGTGCCAAAGTATCTCTGGCCAAAGTGTGTTGGAGCAACTGGGTGAACTTCCGTTGTTAGTATTGTGATGTCGGGGAACTCCTGAACAATGGACCTTGCACCTATTAAAACACAAATACACACACACACACACTTAAAATAAAATTTATTATTATTATTAATGACATATGACAGCAGCTGAAAATAATTTAGCCCCAAAACTACCCCAGGTGTGTATTACATAGTCACAACAGTGACTATGTTTGGTCTCGTGTATGTAAGTCAGAGAGATGATATATGTGGGGAGGTTGTGGGTGATACTGGGGCCTGTGTGTATGAGCATGATTGTATAACAACTGTCATTATTTTTCAGGAGCTAAACATTCTGATACCAAAAATATGAGCTTAACTAATTTATCATGATTCCAACAGATATAGTCAAAGTCAAAAGTGAACTTTGTCATTTCACCGTATACAAGCATACAGGGAAACGAAATGGCGAGAGCTCTGGATCTGCAGTGTATATACAAATACTTTGAAGAAATAAGATTTAGAAACAATATAGACAGACAAGACAAAACATTGTGCAAGACAAAAAAGTGCAATCAGACAGTATATAGTAATCTATGAATCTATGGTATGTGCAAATGGGTACGCTATATTAATAAACTATACATATACAGTAAAGGGTAATTTAATGGGTTTTCATTTTACAGCTTTTTTTTGCCCTAAGAATTTAAAAAAATCATTTCCTTTCTTGTAGTTCAGGAGATCCTAACCTTTTACCTTGGTTCTCATGCATGTAAAATTCCTTTCTGATCATTTTTGCATTCAAACAAGATTCTTTTTCCATAACAATATTATGCATTACGCACATCAGTAGTTGTGTGTTCAGTGTGTGTGTGTGTGTGTGTGTGTGTAGGTGTATGTGTGGGTGTCTTACCATGTGGAGTGGAGAACAGACTCAGCAGTATGATGTGTTTGGCTTGCAGGCCATGTTCCGTTAGCACCCTCACTGCCTCTATCACAGTGTTACCCGTACCTATAATGCATACACGCACATTACAAAGAAAGAAAAAGAACATTATTAGCTTTTTCTAGAAAAAATATGTACATTAGGCCTGGAATCACGTTTACATTTTTAAAACTGATCAATAATGTACTTTTTTTTTTGGCATTAATAATGGTCAAATTGCCCAAACTTACATACACATTTGTCTCAAACACAGTACGATGTGTAATGAAATGCCTTTATGAATATCCACTGACAGAATCTGCATACAAACAGTCATGGAAAAAGAAAATAATGTCTAAATATAAAAGATAGATGGTGCAAACTGTACGTTATAAAGTGCAGTTGTATGTGCAACATCGACCTGAGGACAATGCAAATATTAAGTCTTGACCATTGATGAAAGGGGTAAAGGGGCGACTAGCCGATGCAGAGACTGTAACTGTAAACTGCACAGTACATCAGTGAAGCTGATCAAATGTACAAGTCAGGCAGACCTAAATTTACATTGTTTAGCAAAATAAGAACTATTTAATATACAGTTAGAATAACAGAGTAAACAAATGGCCACTAGAGGTGGTCTCCAAATGCTTCAAACCCTGATAGAACACACTGATGAGGGTCGATGGTCTACATCACTCACTCAGTATCGGGTACATGAGCAGCACCTTCCTGCGACTGATGTCGGGGGGAAACTTTGCATAGAAAACTTTGGCTTTCTGAGTCTCCTCGTCGCTTTGGATCAGAATCTTCCCAATGCGAATCGACCTACAGCAGTCCCTCAGACCCTGCTCCATGGCTTCACCTACACATACATTTAAAAAAAAAAAGTCTTTGCTGAATTGTTTCACACACTAGGCTTTATTTAGTACAACCGGCTACAACGATTTAGCCCAATGACCATCGAATCCAGGTAGGTCAGCTGCAGAGTGACGAGATGTGCTCACTAAATCTATAGTTAGAAATGGGATGGGTTCTTAGCCTAATATTAAACATCTTGATTGCCTCTTTAAGCCTCGAAGTCACAGTTCCTGCCAACAACAATTCTTGTTCTAATCGTTCAACCCAGATCACAGATTAGTGTGAATTTGATGAAATTATACATGGATATAAACCCTTACTGTCCTGAAAACACAGTTTTGCTGTTTGTCTGGGTTTTTTTTTTACAATGCAATATACTGAAATTGACAGTAATAAATTGATAACAGTAATAGTCGTCTATGGGCTGCTCACTAGCGTGACCCTGCTGGAGCTGAACTCAGCTGGGAATCGTTAACGTAACGCTCAACGACACTCACCACTTCTCATGATGCTCACACCGCAGTTCCCCTTTTCGAACTTCACGCCCTCATATTTGTGGCCTGAACCAAAAGGACACAACCAAACCAAGCTAGGTGACATAACCACATATTACTGTGACAAAATCAAATTTCATTACGAAACATCACAATAAAAAGTAACCTTTTACTGCAGGATGGATTTTGTAAGCTTTTACGCAGCTGACATGAACTGAAAACATTTATAAACTTACTGTGGTGAAACTAAAGCAGCCTCTGTGACAGTCCATGCTCGTCAGAACAGGCCTTTATAAATATTAATGGAGGTTTAAGCCCGTTTCCATAAAAGGTTTTCACGAGTGTCGCCTTATAAAGCTTGTGAGTTACTTGGCCTAGTTACCGTTGCTAATCTATGATTCATTCTGAATTGAGGAAAAGGATTTAGAGAAAGGGGAACTGTTTATACATGTATGTGTAAGTGTTCCTTGTATAGTGCCATGGCACTAATAAAGGATTATCTAATTATTCGAGAAAGTGCATCTTGTCACTGTCTGCACAAAACCTCGTATCTCCAGAATGGTATAATTACAGAAGAGAAAGGGGGATTTCTGTAATATATAATGTAATAAACAAAGGAAGTTAATGTAAAATGGATTAAGAAATGTTCATTCAATGTCGAGGGCAGCTGTTTGCAATTCCAAAGTGGTTTTGTGCCGACAGTGATGATTTTCTTTTTGATATTATAGGAAACTGTAGGTACAAAAAAAGTACTAAGAGCAGTAATGAAGCACATACTCTTCCTTAATGTCCACGGCAGCTGGTGGGGTTAGTTAGCACAGGTTCATGCTTACCTGTAGGTGTGGTCACGGTACATTCACTGTAGGGAAGCTGATTGAGTCCCTCTTCAACCACTAGTCTTATCTGGTTTAATACAAACAGCCAGTCACAACCTCAGACTGGCCAACCATGAGCAGAAGCAAGCCAATCATGACTTTGGATACGAGAAAATAAATAAAAGGTTACAGAGACTTGATTTCCAGAGAGATATCATGTCCCATTTGCTTGCCAAACCCAGAAAGCAAAGCCAAACATATGAAAAAAAAACATTTGACAAATTAGATTTTACACCAAGCCGTTGGGTTACAGTCACAATGTCTTGTGTCCACAGCAAATTTAGCTCCAATTCATTTTTAGTAGAGTGTAGTGAAACAAAATGCTAGACAGATTGAGTCAGCAATAAGGGCACTTTAAAGTAGCTGACTTCACTCAGTAAACGAGCTTTCTGAATTTGTGTGTGTATTAGCCTGTAAAATGGCATTATTAGCTCATAAAATAAATCCAGTGCTTCTTACCAATCTGTCGGCACAAAACACAAAATCGCCTCTACTAGTAGACCTGAGAGAAAAGGAGAAAAAGACAACATGATACCACTAATCCTGCCCAGTACAAGGAAGTAGTCCCTTAAAACACATTATGTATAGTCTTGAATATAGTCTTAAAGCCCCCATTCTTTCAGATTTGCTGCTATTTTACCATCAACAATGTTCAGTATAAACACTCAGAAGACACGTGTACACGGGTGGGTCTGGAGAGGAAATAAAATGGCTGTATTTGTGTTGGATACCTCGTAACCTCTGCTTCCTAAACCACTCTGAATTGCTTTAACGACTGTATTTTGCATACATCCATTTAAAAATAAAAAAGGTTTGGGATGGCTATATCATGATCATTTATTATATTATTATGCTTCATTTATTGAGGCCCGCATCAACTCTGCTCTTCAGGAGACATTATTTTTGTTACCTAATCATCACTCTTGGTTTACAGCTTCTTGATCAAATACTTCTCTTCTCCTTAAATGTGAAGGAGGGGTTGGTGAATTGGCAGGCAACGCATTTTGGAGGACACATTTCCTAAAGCCATTTATGAAGCTGTGAACCACGTATGGACCATAAGACTGAGCATCTTCAGCACCCGAAGAGAATGGACGAAAGTTAATCTCTTTGTGCCACTCACTTGTCCCTGATGATGGTCTGTAGTTCTCGTATTTGGTCATTTAAAGGCAGAAGTTTGAGCTGAGGTCCGATCTCCAGTTGGACCTCGCTGGCCTGGTCGTGTTCCAGGTCGTGGTGGTCGTGGTCTCCTGCGCTACTCGAGGAGAAGCGGACCTGCTTGGCCGCGTGCTCCTCCGCCTGCCTGCCGTTCACCTGCTCCCTCTCCTTCGGACACGGCATCCCGTTCTCCACGCAGCCCGTTTCCATAAGAATGGAAGGAGACGGCAGCTGGACTAAACCGGGCTTCTCTGTGAGAACCGTGACGGGCAGGAGTGGGGGACAGCTCTCGGCTTGGAGCTCCTCTAGCTATCCATTCCTCTCTTTCAGAACGGCCACGGCTTGTCCATGACGCAGGCCTGCAGGAACCAAAACACACTAACGGGACGTGACGCGGCTCCTCTTAAAGACCCTGTCTCATTGGATACAAGACGTGTCAATCAACAGCTTCGTGGCAAAAATGGGGAGCACTAACGGCTCTGGACCAATGGGAATGCAGCACAATTTGAATTGTTCGTTTTGCGACCTTACACACACACACACACACACACACACACACACACACACACACACATTAATAGTATATAGTGACTAAGTATATCATTATGAATTTCGCCATCTTCGATTTATTTGTCATTAATTAAATGTGATAATATGAAATAAATACCTTGTCAGATGTATACCTCCTATCTAAAATTAGACCTGATTAGGAGCAAAATAATAGAGATCATATATTAAAAAAAAACATATCAGCACTATGATGGAGCAGAGAGACGATCACACTGTCCATCAGGAGAACGAGAGCGAGATAATTATCAGCTCAACTCTTCATAATGAAGAAAGCTGCCTTGTGGATGTGGTTTAGTGAACAGAACTTCACCATCTAGCTGTTGGTGGAGTAGGGTTGCTGTCCTAAGATCAGTCCTCAACAGCACTGATACTGTCTGCAGCATCTGGCCATGAGATATTTGGGAAAGGTTTGGGTGATTTCTATATGTTTTAAAGCAAATCTAGACATAATTCATAACTAAACTGAATGAGCCGCATTTGGTTATAGCTGACTGGATACATCTGAGGTCAGTAGAAGACCATATATTTGGCTTTTCACCAACAGTTACTTTAAGGAGCTCAATACAACAGAGACAGTGTTATTATTATAAAAACTGTGTAACGAAGCTATATATGTATGTATATATATATATATATATATATAGACGACATTATAACATATACACTTCAACTTTATTACATTATAACAAGCCCACTTATGGATGAAAAGATTTGTGAATGTTGTTCAATCTTTTGCCCATAAAACCTAACTGTAATTCATTAAAGTAAGGGTGTAAATAAGTGAATGCCGTCGACAAATGTCAATATAGCCTTTTTCTACAATGCACAACAATGTTCACAGTATGTTCCATTTTATTCAGTTATCACTATGCATATGTATATATACTTTTGACATTTATCTGTGTTTGATATTTTGGGTTTTTTATTGTATTTTATTCAGAGTAATGGATTATTTATATAATAACAAACATATTTTAACTATTGACTAATAATTATTTATATAATAATTATTAGTCAATAGTTAATTGTATAATTATAGTGTAGTTATAGTACATAAAATAATTTAGAATAATTGTAGTACATATGTTATCATGTAGTTTATATCTGTATATAATAGTATAACCATAGAATACTAGTTAAACTATTTGTCTGTATAATGATAGTGTAATTGTAGCATGTAAAATAGATGTGTTAGAAGTATAGTGTATGTGTGTTGTAGTGTACGTACTGTTTATACAACAAATACTACAATACATTTTAAGAGTGTTGTGTAAATTCTCGTGCACTTGCTCACGTATGGATCGCGCACGCGCACGCACCTGCTCGACAGTGGGGCGCGCGCTCTTTATGGCGAGTCTCAAAAGGAGAGGGGTGGAGAGGGGGCTCACGATCTGTTGGTTGTCAGGGCCAGGGTGCAGCTGGGAGAAAAAAAACCACACACACACACACACACACACTAACAGCCCCCCAGTCCCACCTCTGTCTCTCGCTCTCGCGCAGGTCTGGCTCGGTGAGACCCGCGATGACGCGCAAAGGAGGCACTCTCGCGGACCTTTGTCTGCTTCGGGGGAAATGAGAGAATGAGATGAAGCGGTGAAGAGTGTGTGTATGTGAGAGAGAGAGAGAGAGAGAGTGTGTGTGCGTGTGTGGACGGGGGTTTAGGGGGGCGGGTTGGGGGGGTTGCTCCGGAGGCGCGAGGAACGCGTCCACCCTGCCGCCGAGGAGGCAGTCCAGGCTCGCGCGAGAGAGTGCGAGAGAGAGGGGGAGAGAGAGAGAGGTGGGCAACATGCTAAGACTAAGATCACTGCACCGAGGAGGAAGAAGAGCCCTAACAATCTGCTGAGAAAACGATTGAAAGGGAAAAACAAACGGGAACGGGAGGTGAGAGCGTGCATCTATGTGTTTGTGTGGTGCTGTGTGTGTGTGTGAGATGCGGTTCGCTGGGCCAGTGTGACGCGCGTCAAAGAGCTGCATTGGGTTCAGAAATGGGGGAGCTAGTGTCAGTTGTCATGATGAATGCGTAATGGACAGGTGTGTGTGTGTAAGAGAGAAACACAGAGACGCATAAAGGCTGCAGGAATGGCTATTAACGCACCGATTGGGGCGGTAGGGAAGACAGCCTCGCGCTTATTGACGAAATACGTGTGGCAAAGCCAAACACCGACGAACCCACATCACACACACACACACACACACACACACACACACACAAACACACTCACTAGTACCCAGTAAACACCGACCCTGCATGCGGATATAAACAACAGACGATGCTGAAGTTGCAGATCCTTATTTTATTTTCCGTTCCACCTTAAATGAATGGAACTGCTGCAGCCTTTAAGGTGGTCCGGATGATCAGGATGGGGGCTGGAGAATATAAGCCCACTTGAACCTCTCGCAATAACAGCGAGGCCTCTTCGTGGCATTTGAATGTGTCCGTCAACGTAAGGGTCAGTCTTCACGAACCTGACCCATGCTGCATCTGGAGATGCTGGTGTGTGTGTGTGTGTGTGTGTGTGTATGCATTTTGGGGGGACGTATGCATGGCGGGGCCTTCATTATTGCGAGAAAAAAAAATCCTGAATCAAAACCTGTTACGTCTGTGCAAATAAAGGAACGCGTGCGTGTATTAGACGCAAAGGCCTGATGCACGCGCGCTGCCATTGGCTACTTGCTGTTTATATACAAAATTCTCAGACAGGGTTTGTGACATGATGCTATTCAGCAAAATGCTGAATGCATCACTGTTTTTGAAGGGTTGGGGTGTGAGTGGGGGGTGGGGTGGAGTGGCTGCAGATCAGGCCTCCTACATTAATGGGTTTAATTGCAATAGTGCTATAACTAGGCTAATTAGCCTGATTAACAGCTGTTTTGCTAAACTGGCCTACTGCAAACTTTCCATAGAATGGTGCAGGACAGAAACAGCAGTACAAACCCTGGACACTGAAGTGTTGTTTTGGGTTCTGTCCCAATCCAGCTTTCAAACCCCTTCTACCCCTTTTTATTGACTGTGTGCAGTGGTCTTGTTTTTTGTTGTCATGTATGTAGTGTTTATTTGCTCTTCTAGTGTCAGACTTACTTCTTAGGCATTGTGAAAATGCAGCTATTTCCCACAATTTCTTTCTTTATTTTGTAGGATTATGTGGCTGAAACGTAAACAAGTCCCCCAGAGTGCGTTTGGTTCGAGAGAAACTCACCGGAAGCCGACGTCTGTCTCTGAAATCTACCTCACAAAAAGTTTATTCATGAAATGGTTATGAATGTGTTGACTGACATCTGAGACGTTGTTTTGCTGAGGTTTAGAGAAGCTTTTGTCCTAAAATGAAACACAATCATGTTGGAAGAGTGCATGCAGGGTGTCATTACACAAAATTGTCCCTAAAAAAAACAAACTATTTTGCCATCAACAACATTCCATATAAACACTCAGAAGGCTTGTAGCTATACCGGTGGGTTTGGCTTATATTTGAACTGAAGACACGCGGCCTGCTTCCACTCACCACCAGTGTAAAGAAGGTTTCTCTTTAATTAGCCATTTCACACCAAACATAGCAAACATAAGTTCTTTAACTAATAAGTTAATTAAGCATTGTCCAAATGTTATTAGTGAAAGAGTACAGTAGTTTTAAAATAACACATTACAAATACAACAGGTAAACAAAACTGTTATGATAGCATTGTTGATCCCACCGAACACATTTGAATTCTGTTCCAGCCCACGCAGACGTTTGTGCTAGTGACTTGACTCAGGTGTGTTACTGACTGAAATGGTCCTATATGGGTCTTGTCTCGGATGTACAGTTCTTTCAAAACCTCTAACTGGTGTTGAACCGTTACAGGTGGCGTTTCAGTATTGATGAGTATTAGGGCTGCACGATATTAGGAAAACATGCGACAAGCGACAATGTTGTTGAGTGTTGCTATGGCGATATCACATGCGATAAGTGAGTAAAAACTTAGCCTTTATAGTGTTAATGTTTTTCTGCTTTGGATTTGCTGGTAATAAAGACTTCAGACGCTGACTAGTCTATGCAGGAAAAAAATGAAACGCAATTCCATTCCAACGTGTTTTTTTTTTTAAAGAATTTATTTAAACAGAGCATTTTAATGCCTCCCATAAATCGTTTGAACCATTGAACATTGTTGAAAAAATCTGAAAGTATTTTAAAAATAATTTTAAATCCTACTATAATTTAAATTATGTTTACATTTATTTAAGTTCTTAGCCAGAAAAAAATAGCAAACAGAACAATCTATAACAGCAGCACAGAAGATGAAGAAACTGCACCAGTGATGTTTTTGCCCTCTTCTCTGTGGCTATGGGTGAAGAGTTTTGGGAAAAACACCATTTATTGCAGTTCCGCCAGTCTTTGGCGATATGGATATTGCGCATGTTGATATTGCGATGGCGGTAAATCTGCGATATATTGTGCAGCCCTAATGGGTAGCTGCGCCAGGTCTGTATCAGTAGACTTTGTTAGATGGGATATTAGAGAGATAAAAGGTTATTAGAGATCAGATCCTGTGGGGTAGTTAAGTGTTTAAGTAGTTTGAGCCTACTTTTAGGTGTTGGATGAAGAGCTTCAGTTGAAAACAGGTCATTTTAAAGTTTAGAAGAAGAATGCCCAGTATCAGTGTCAGCCAGTGCTCAGGGTTTTAATATAGATGTTGGGAAAGAACGCATGGTGTTGAAATTTTAGATTATTAAACTTTGTAAACATTATTCACTCAAATATCTTGTTTTTCCGGAAGGGTTCCTTGAAGAACCATCCACTGAAAGGTGGGAACCCTTTTTAGCACCTTTTTAATAGAGTATCGTCGTCTAACAAATCAAGAAGCAGCGTAAAGGTGGCTGTACTCTTACCACTCCAGATGTTGGTTCTGAATATTCTGATCTCTTTTCAGTCTGGCACTCAGTTTACTAGACCCTTCATTTACCATCCATCCATATGCAGCCATTCATTCCCCTGTCGTTCCTTTTGCTGCAGCAGAAGAAGAGTGAACTATGCTCTTCAGCAAAAAGCAGTTGTTTGTTGCATTGACACTGAAGAACCGCTTTTGTTTCCTTAAAGACAGAGGTATTTTAAAGAACAATTCTTGTTAATGAGACGTCTTAGTGATTTTTTTTTTCCAGTTTTTTCTCATTGCCAGTTCCTTTGTGAAGCATCAGCACATCGACTGCCACTAATGCTTAAGGAACAATTGTTTTATGTTAGCTAACAGACATCTATAGCGGCCATGGATGGAGCAATAGAGTTGACCATCCTGATGAAAGGGCCAGCGCTCTGATGGTTGAGCTCCTCAGGAGTCCAAGATTTTGAACCACCACATAATGTAAAAGCCAAGTCTATAAGTAGGAAATCTTATTTTGAGTGTAAAAGATGACCCCAGACCCAGACCCTGTCATGTTTGTGTAATTTGTGTCCCTGAGCGCCATGTGTAACTTTTAAGTGTTTTTATCCACGACAAACAGTCCTAATTAGGTTTTACTCGATTATACATTACACAGTACTTTCGTGGTACTTACTGAATAATGCATTGTAAAAATTCTATAGTAATTACAGTATAAGAAGGATTAGCTAAAATACATTTGGCCAGCAGTTTAAAGGGATGATATATTGTTAAGGTCCGGTCCATAGTGCTTTTGAGATTTTTGCCTTTTGTTTCATAGAGGAATTGCACCGAAGATCAATGAGGCTGTAGGCAGCCAGGCGGCAGTAATGGCTTGTACATGTTGAGTGTATTTGCTCTGTTCCATCTGAAAGGCCTGGGTCCGAGACGTGTGTAATATCCACACAGCGCATTGTTTGGGGCCAGAACAGTAAACATTTTAGAGCATTTATTCACAGTAGTGCACTTGCTATCACAGTGCAGACGTAGAATAATAAGTTCACGTTAACATACATAAAAAATGTTCATGCTTTTCTACAAACTGTAGGTACTATAGTTCATGTTTTTCTACTATTATTACTATGTTTCAATTGGCTTAGCAGCTTATCTACAGCAATCAAGTAATTAAAAGCCCCATTCTGTGGAAAAATGAATCTTGCTCAAAATAGTTTGACACAGTAAACATTTTGAGGGTTCTCCAGAATAGGCTGCAAAAACGGCCTGTTCTGAATTCAGTGTTTTTGTGATGTCATAAGGCAGTTATGTCTCTCCATTCAGGCCACAGCAGTTTATCTCCACCAATTTGCTCTGAAGTTATTAGGAGTGATTCAGCCTGGATGGTTTTCTGAATGAGGCACAGTGCAGGGCAGCCAATCAGAACAGTCAGTTATCAGTTTCAGTCTTAAAGTCACAGTAACAAAAACAGCCTGTTAAATTATAAGGAATAAAGTGAGGCTGGGAGATGGTAATGTAAAAATTAACGATGTCTGTTTTTGGTAGATAAAGCCCAAAATTTTATAAGTGGAGCACAATAATAACCACCAACCCTGTTCTGGGGGACCCCCTGCCTTGTGCTGGAAGCAAAGAAATAATAATAATAATAATAATAGTAATAAATAGAACGGGTGTTTTCAATAATACCTACTCTGAAGTTTAATCACCCTGTTGTTGCAGTAAATGAAACAGTAGAGTTATGTTCTCTCTCCATGTATCTTTTGTCTCTCTCATTGTATCAGTCTCTCAGTCTCTCCACATCTCACTTCCCTCTCTTTTTTCCGTCGTAGGGTTTTTTGCTGTCTTTTCTCCTCTCTTTCAGCACCTGCTTTCTCTCTCTTCCTCTCTCCTTTTTCTCTCTGTCTCTCTCACCCTCCTTACATCTATATGCCCCCGCTCTCTCTCCCTTTCTCTCTCTCTTTCTCCCTGTCTATCCTGTAATCCCACTGTCTGGGTCTCTTGGGTAGGTGTTAAAGCTGGATAAATATTAATTTCGTTTTTTTTTTTTTTATATCAGCCCTTTGCAGATGGTGCCACGGCTCCTTTTCTCTCTCCCCTGCCTTCCTGCATTTACTCTGATCTGAGATCAGGTCGTAATGAGAAATATTTGGGATTTATACATGGGGGTTGGTCCCAGGTCAGTGTTACAGGCTGTACAAGTTTTTATACTTCAGTATGTTTAATTATGACTGTTTACTCTGATTGAGTTCAACTCTAGGCTGATATAAGCATTTCATTACCACACATTAGATTAGTTTATTGTTTTTTATTCTCTCTGATGAATTAGGAATAGCAGTTTGATAGGTTAGGAAGATGTGACTGTGTGTTTGTGGATGTGTAATAGGTGGAAAATCTGTGGTATGTAAAAATCCATCACATTATAAACTTCTGCTGCATATTTGCATTTTAAAGTCACTCAATATTTCTGTCTTTTCTCTCTTGGTCAGTAGGGTAATCCTCCCACATTACTCAGTATAACTGTCCTCTCTTTCACTGGGTGAGTCGGGAGGCCCTCCCTCTCCCTGTTACTCAGTACAGTGCCTGCCAGTGCGGACGTTTGTTAATTGTAACAGAATTAGGGGTTAGTATTCTCCTCCAAGCGTGTTGAGCTGTGCAATGATGTTGCTTTAGCAGCATTTAAAAATGTGGAGCTTTACGTGACTCAGAGGTAGCACACGCGGTGGCACTGCTTGATGGGGTTGTCCAAGATAGCGAGTGGAATTGGAGACAGCTAAATTCATCAGAACATTGGTGAAAGTGCAAAGAAAATTACAGACTAAAACTCAGTGTCACGGTGGGAGGCAGAAGGATAAGTGAACTGTGCCCACTGTGTAGCGTGGTGGAAGAACTCAGACGTGATAGGACACGAGAGAGTAGGTAAGCCACGCAGTTAGTCTCAGAACGCTCCTAGTGGAGTTAGAGTCCACACCAATATGAACTCGCGTTCTGAACACACACACAGAAAGTATATAAACGACTCCTGAGAGTCAGAGTACTCACGGTACCGGAGAAGACTAGGTTGAGTTGAGTAGGTAAGGTTCAATGGCTGTGTGAGGATGATACACTTACTTCCTGTTTATATACCTTACGTGACGTCATCTCTGTGACCTCGTGACGTCACGTGACCTGGTGCATGTGACACTCATAACTTAATTGTGGTCAGAAATAGCAGAGGTATGGGGGTGGCCTGGTGGTTAGGGTACTTGCCTCTAGATCAAGAGGTCATGGGTTCAAATACCACCTCCAACATACCACCACTGGGATCCTGAGCAAGGAACAATTTCCTCCGGGATAAATAAAGTTCTCTGATTCTGATTAACCCCAAGTTGCTCCAGGAAGACTGTCACCTGTAGTCAGGGAATGGAAGTCGCTTTGGATAAAAGTGTCTGCTATAAATGCCTTAAATGTAAATGTATGCAAATGCATGTCTTTAGGACATCGCAAAATGAGTTCGCTTGAAATAAGCTGTTTTTCAGATCTTCTGTATGGATTGTATGTTTTGCTTTGCTGGCATAACACTCAAAAGTTTCCAAAAAAATGTTTTATTGCATCAACATCAAAGCATATTAACCTGTGCAGCAGGTGTTAGTAACATGTTTGAAATACGTGTTATTTTTGTGGGGCAGTTGTTATTTATGCATTCAAGAAGTGTTAGCTTAGAGCCAATTTCGTTTTACACATTTTTAGAATTTAAAGCTATTAAACAAAAAAAAGAAAAAGAGTAAGAAAAAAGAAATAAAGCATGCCAAATCCCTTATGAATGATTTTTAAAGGAAGCCAGGATAAACCATGTTGTGTGTGAGAGAGAGGGGTGGTGGGGTGAGACTGAGAAAGAGAGAGAGAGAGAGAGAGAGAGGTGGATTTAATGCGGTCATGGATTTAGGGATTAAAAACCCCTTTCCATTGTAAGTGGCTGTCAGTATGGCAGGGACTCAAGACCCTTCGTAATCTGAGATAATCCAGTGATAGTGTGTGCATGTAGGCTCGGATTATGCTAATATCCAAATGAGGCGAATATAGTCACAGCAACCAACACCTTTCTGTACTTAAAAGAAGGGGTGCAGGATGACATCAGAATCCTGTCGGTGTTGGCAGGTAATTGTTTAAAGAGCTCCATTTCTTACATATATATCTTATATTTTATGTTTTCTGCTGAAATTTCCCTTTTTGTCTCATAGTCATTTGACATGATCATCTAAACTCTGCCCATCCCCTAAATCTTAAACGCATAATAACAGGTTGTTTCTATGCGCCTAAGACAGATATATGTAAATGACTGGCTGCAGTGTGCTGTGCCTCATTCCAAAAGCAGTCCGGACTGAAACACTCCTTATTTCTTTATCATGTTAGAAAGTAATTGTGATCACGATTACTGTTGAAGGATTCATATTTTGATTGAGGGGGTACCTATTTTTTCACACGAGCACATATAATTAAGAATAACAAAAATTTTCAGGACGGTGCAACCGTAAAGCTGTGATATAATGTAGATATAATGATAAATGATTGCTCAAGACAGTTGTTCACTGCCTTTAGTAACATCTGAAGAACCTTTCAGGGAGGATATGCACAGAAGCTGGTGAATATTTTAACTATATGGATGCTGAAATGGTTTCCAGGGGGAAAAACAGCGAGAGCAAGAGCTCCGTGCCATTTACCTTTGAGTTGATCTTGCTCACTTGAATTAAAATTGTACACTGTGCTACACGGGGGAAGCTTTGTTTCCCCCACCATTTTAATCTCTCGCACCCCAGTGCAGCACCATACAGCAGGGCATGCAGAGGACAGAGTGATGTAATATAGTACAACTCACAGTAACACTACGAGAGTGGAGGTGTGGAGCACAGACAGGATACAGTTCTGTCATTTTAAGTACTGCAGGTGCTTGGCGGTATTAGTTCACCATTAACGATTGGGCTGTTAATAACACATCGGCCATAACATTAACATTAACCTGCCTTTCCTTTGTAAATCCTCCGGTATCTGCTGTGGTATCTGCATCAAGATGTTAGCATCAGATCCTCCAGGTCCTGTAAGTTAAGGGATGAGGCCTCCTGTGACTGGTCTAGTTTGTCCAACACATTCCACAGATGCTTGATTGAGGAATGAGAACTGGGGGAATTTAGATGCTAAGTTTACAGAATAAACATCAATAATTGATGTGTGGCAGAACACATTATCCTACTGAAAGAGTCCACTGCCGTTAGGGAACACTGCCATTAGGATGAAGGGGTGCACTTGGTCTTTAGGTAGGTGTCCGTATAATATTCACATGGATGCAGGTCCCAAGGTTTTTGTAGCAGATCATTGTCCAGAGCATCACACTGCTTACCTTCTTCCCATACCCCATCTCCACAGTCCTGCTCTGATGCTCACGTGTCTGTTGTAGGTGTGGTGGACAGGGGTCAGCATGGACACCCGAAAAGTCTGTGGCTAAATCCTTTACGCAGCAAGCTGTGATGCACTTTGTGTTGTGACTCCTTTCAGAGACAGCATGAAGTCTTTCAGCAGTTTGTACTAGGGATGCACCGATCAATTGGCCAGCGATTGGAAACGGGCAAATTTTGGCCTGATCGGCCGATCACTCGTATTGCCGATTTCAAACCGATCTTGCGCATGCGCTTTACTTGCAGCACCGACACGCGTGCATTCAGGCTGCGTTCACGTGTACGCTCAACGGAGGCGTTTCTCCGTGAGCGCCCCCTTTCAAATCTGCTCAACAGCGATTGGTTGCCGCTGCTGCGCTCCCGGCGTGAAAGCGTCTCGTAAATGCAGCCTCGGACGTGCTGAAATGTCCGCCATTTGGAATTTCTTTACTTTGAACAAAGAGGATGAAAAAGTTGTACCTCTCTGAGATGCCAAGCAGCAGAAGTGAAAA
>JBBPDC010147270.1:0-22362 GCA_037974485.1 Hemigrammopetersius urotaenia
CCTCTGTGATTCCGTATTACTTCAATCACGTCTTCTCCGTCGTACCGTGTATTCTCCGAAAGACATCATGTACCGAAACGTGACCCATGTACCGTTACAGCCCTACTGACCACAATTATAGCTGGACACAGTGGAACCCCGAAATTTGTTGGGTTAGGTTTCAAGAGCAGCCGCGAATTGTGAAATTCCATGAATTTGTGATGCGGTAAAAAATGTATGTAAACCCTAAATATGCCCCCAAATATGCTGTAAACTGTACTTTAATAAATCCACACGTTTTATTTGGCATGTGCTGTTAAGCAAAGTAAATACAGTAATAAACTAATTTACAGTGATAAAGTACCTTGAGATAACTTATGATGCAGGAAAACTGGACTGCATCTGCTGGAGATGCATCACAGGGCAGCAGGATATATATTGCTTTGTGTTCTCTTAACAGTACAAAAAATTTGTACAGTTATATTTTCTATGTTAATTTAGCTGAATTTGTATTAATATTAATGTTCCAAAATAGGTAAAAAAATCTTTAATAATTTACACTAAACTGCATGAAAAATTATAAATTGCCATGACAAAAGCACGGTTTCTATGGTGTATAATTACAAGCATTTCATAAGTTTTAAAGGCTTTTATTGACAATTTTATCAAAAGGGATGTGATGAGACGCTCAGTAACTTTAAAGATGAAACAGATGACTGGAAAAGTCTTTCATTTCACAGCAAAATTTCAATATTAAATATAACTGTATAGTTTTTTTGTGCTGTCGAGAGAAAACAAGGCAACCGTATATTGGCTGCTGCCTTTGTGTTCTCCGTTTGTTTTCTGCAAGGCCTAAGACACCGTCCAAACCCTCTGCATCTTCTAAGCCTTCAGGCAAAGCACCAGAAAAAGTGTAAGACACTCCAGGAGAAGGTTGAACTACTGGATATGCTCCGGGAAGGAAAACATCCACAATGGCACGCCATTATGGCATCCACGAGAGCACCGTACATAAAGAAAAAAGAGGCAGCGATCAGGAGTACCATATCAGTAAGTTTCTGTGATAGTACCAAAAAGGGAAACGGCCTTAAGAAATAAGGATATCATCATGATGGAATCTGCCTCAGCAGGAGACGAAGCAGAGGATACAGAAGGACTTCAACCAGGACCATGATGAGTGGGTGAGAGGTGAGTGGGTTTAGTGCTGGTTCAAGGTTTAGCGGCGTGAGTTGTGGCCATAAAGCAACTCGGTTATAGAAAAAACTTCAATATAAAAAAAACTGCTGAGCTCAGTCGCTGTCCAGTGTGTGCTTTAACCAGTTGGTCACTACAACACGACTCCTCCTGAGGACTGAACTGTAAATCCTTGTCTTCAATCAGTATCATTCATTTCTGGTGATGTAAAATAAATTTAATTATTACTGTATTTACCCTGCTTATACCAAAGAAAACATGCACGCAAATTTAATTTATCAATTTTGTAACATAAATAAATAGCGTTCTCAACCCTCCCTCCTCTGAGTACAGCGGTATTTCACCATCCCAATATTCTGTTGATTGGCTGCTGCCCTTTGACTCAGCAGCAGTCCAGAATTTCCCCCGTGGAGCATCTTGAGTGTTCTTGTGTTTTTCATATTTTTATTACTGTAAATTAATCAATTTATTACTGTATTTTCCCACTCATACTAAAAACTCTTGTGCATGAATTACAGTACAGTCTATACAGGGGTAACATTAGTATTTACATTCTAGCACTGCAGGATTTCAGTGTAAACTCTAGTACGGCACCACAACAAGACATTTTTTCACAATAAGGCGGTGCTTTTGGAACGTATATAGACATATATAGAAACCCCCGCCTTTTATATATATGCGTGTGTGTGTGTGTGTGTGTGAGCATATTCATTCAGTATTGTTCCTTATTCTCCAGTGAAACCACTTTTTCTGTGTTAGCCCAACTTTATGAAGTTTTTTGAAAAAAAAAATCTAGCTATTTGTGACCCTCTGTTGCTAAGACGTCATGCAGTGTATGAGACACACTAAGATTACCTACGCTACAGGACAGCAAGGTTTACAGTGTGTACAGTTTTGTGGTGTGTCCAAGGCTTAGGCTGCCCAAGACTCCGGCCCAAATACTGTCTTACATCTCTCGGACTACAGACATATGTTTAAGGGGAAAATGGTGAGGAATTCAGTTGGTGTTCTCCATGCTTTATGTCATAGACTAGATAAACTCCGGATACCACGACACAGTCTGGTCAAATTTATTTAACACACCCATCCATAACCATTTTATGATAAATCATCCACAACCCCCTTTACCCAAGTAAACATTTTTGGAGAAACTATGTGTTTTGAGAAACTGATAACTATAATTGAGCTCATGACAGATATTAAAAAGTCATTCATTGACATCTGCAGATCATGGAGCTAAAATTAGGATACAATGGTATCCATCACATGAAGCACAGTTTGTATTTAATAAGTGTGTAAACAACTTTTATGCTTTAGCTCTGTGTGGAAGGCTGTGGTAGTTGTTCTCCAGTGGTCATGCATCAGCGAGGACTACACTGGTCACATCATAGGATCCAGCTCTGCCGTCGACTCTAGTGGTTGATTACAGCAGTCTGTCACAGGGGTTCCACTCTTCGTCGATGACAGCAGCCACCGATAGCAACAATGCTATGAAATCGTCTATAGTGCTTGACTATAGCGCTCATCTATAGCTGTGATGTGGCACTGGCATAGCAGTATAGCAGTCAACCACATCTACAGTGATGTGGCACTGACCGTAATACCTAACTATAGCAGTCAACCACATCTACGGTGCTATAGTATCACTTATAGTGCTTGACTATAACGATCGCCTATAGCTAGTGCTATGGTGACGGCTACAGCAGTCATGCGCTGGTGTCAGCTATAGCTGTTAGCTAGAGAGAGGGAAAGTTGACAGACAGCCCTGTGCTGTTTGCGTTCAAAATACTGGATAACAATTAACTGGAGTTGATATTACATTGAAATATTCTGTCACAGGGATATTGTCACTACCACACATCCAACAAAGTGGCACTAAGCCATGGGTTTTATAGTTTAATTGTATTTTAAGATTTACAGTAAATTACTCAAACTATTCTGCCATTATACTGTATTTGTAGCAACTGTACTTAAAGTAATGTCAGATAAGCTGTACACAAGTTTTCAAAATTTCTGTTTCGCAAAACGTCCAGCTTTAAGTGATTATCAGAAATGTTCGTATGGCGAAATCATTGGTGATTCAAAACATTTTGAACGCAATCAGCTGATGGCATGCATCTGCACTTTCCCTCCTCATAGTGTCCAGCTAAAGCGTGCACGCTCGGCCGCTCGCTATAGCCGTCATGGCCTGATGAAGAACGTAGCTTATTGTCCCTCCTCTTTAAATAAACTGCCAAGAAGAGATTAAAAAAAGAGCACTGTGTTTTATAATATGTATGTTCTATCTGAACTTCAGAAGGTGACCAGGAAGCTCTTTGTTATGCCTATTACTCATGCAAGAGCATTACTATTACCAGTGTTTAGCCTTAAACCTAAAGCACAGTGAATGAACCTGTAGGGGCACTGACCTCTCTCTCGGGTCTTCTCTGTCACTCCAGCCGGAAACGTTCTCCGCTTACTTTTGTGCCACTTTTTGTTCTCCAAGTTTGATCCAACTTTTCTAAAAATAAGAATCAGAAATAGGAAATTAGAATGTTGCCCTCTGTAACAGTGGTTAATAAAGAAAACAATGAAGACAAGAACTTCTTAGAGCAAATCTGAACGAACATTGTCAAACAGGAGAATCTGCCTAACAACAGACTCTGATTGGCTCATATTTCAGTTGAACGCCGATAGCGTTTAAAGTTGGTTGTGAACAAAATATTTAACATCCAAATTTATTAATATGGTTGGATGTGAGCTTAGTGCCATATTTGTTGAAGTTTGCAAGAGAGTAAATCCCTACAATTCTTTCAATGTATTTCTCATTTTTACTTTTGAGGGGCTCTTCTCAGCATGGAAGAAGCTGACCATCAAAAAAGTTTGCCAACAGATAAGAACGGTGAAAGCCATATGGTCATAGGAACCAGGATAGAGTAAAGAGTAGAGAAGACTTTAAAACCCCCATGGTACAGCAGCTTGGGCAAGGTATGAGAACAAGGGGGAAGAGAAAATCACGGAAAAGTATTAGAAGAAGGGGAGAATTTGAAAATCCAACCCTCTGAAAGGCAGTAAAAAGATAAGGGGAGTCATTCTCCCAAAAAGACTACATTTGTAGATGTAAAATCTGTCAGAGCAGAGGAGTTTGATCAACTTTCCTGGACCCACGAGACTGCTTTATTCTTTAATAAACTAGCAAAGCTGCATTTCTCCGAATGCATTTTTGAATTAATGTTTTATATTGAGGCATTTGTGCAAGTTTTGGTCACCACAATAGAGAGACAGACAGAAAGATCGATGGATAGACAGATAGACAACTCGACCAACCGACCGACCGACCGATACTAACCTGTCCACGTCGGAGAACCGTGGACGTTTATCTTTAACACTGTCGTCGCTGTCGGGGCTCTCCTCTGCTGCTCTCCCGGACTCCTGCACTGCCACCCTGAGGTTACCCCTGAAAATCAGAACACATGCCCGCACGTTTAGCATTTTATATTCATAATTAAATCCCGATATAAGTGAAAATTTACCTAATAAACGGACTTTAGTGCATGCTGACATCAAGTCCACGTGCATTATTAGCTCGTAGAAACTCAATCAGACCTAACTAGGTTTAAAATATGACAAAATACCGAGAAACTTACGTCAGTTTGTCCGCTCATAAAACGAGAAATCAGGCAAGAACTTCTTGGACCAAAACTGAACGAACAACGTCGGGCAGGAGAATGTGTCTAATAACAGTATCTGATTGGTTGGTAAAGGAAAAGAAAAAAAACAGTTGTCTCTAATCGGGTACATAAGAAAACTTACAATCTGCCTAGCAACCGTCTCTGATTGGCTTATAATTAAGTTAAATACCAATGAGCGCTCGCATACCAAGCTTTTTTGCGCCCAGTCATCCAAACCTAAATGCTGACAGGTTTAAATGCTTTAAGCTGCACGGGCCGCTCGTTGAGTATATAGAAACAAGTAAGTGAGTGAGAGTGAGAGAGAGAGAGAGAGAGAGAGAGAGGGGGAGAGAGAGCGAGTGAATGAGAGAGAGAGACAGAGAGTGAGAATGAGAGACAGAGTGAGAAAGACAGAGAGAGAGTGAGAGTGAGTGAGAAACAGAATGAGAGAGTGAGATCAGATCACTAGAGCCACTGATCAGAATAATCAAGAGGGAGAGGGACCCCAGGCCTCCACCCAGGTGATGCTGGGCAGAGTGATAACTAAGTGGGAGGAGCCCTAGTTCCTCCACCCAGAGGAACGAGTGTAGGTTCACTACACATATATACTGACTGAATGCATGTGGACGTGTGGACGTGAGTTACAGCGTGTATATTGTGTGTTTCTAGTGTGCTAATAGTGTGTTTATAATGTTTTATAGTGTATTTATATTTTGTTTATAATGTGTTTATAATGTGTCTATATTGTGTTTATAGTGTGTTCATAATGTGTTTATAACATGCTTCTAATGTGTTTATAGTGTTTATATTGTGTTCATTGTGTTTATAATGTGGTTATAGTGTGTTTAGAATGTTTTTATAGTGTGTAGTTTGTTTTTATAGTGTGTAGTTTGTTTAGTGTATAAAAAGTATGTTTATAATGTGTTTATAATATGTTCATAGTGGGTTTATAGTGTTTTTTTAGTGTTTATAACGTGTTCATAATGTGCTTGTATTGTGTTATGTTATAGTGTATTCATGATGTGTTTATAGTCTTTTTAATGTATTTATTGAGTGTTTATAGTATGTTTATATTGTGTTTGTTGTGTTTATATTGTGTACTTCTGGTGAAGTGTGCTGACGATACACTCTTCCTGTCTCCACACATAACCACAGACAGGTTCTGCAGTTTGTGGGCTGGTGTGATACCTAATGTCTGGAACTGAACGTCAGCAAAACCGAGGAGATGGTGATGACTTTCTCCAACAAGCATAGGGACCGGGCTGCAGCAGTTACCACCTTCATACACGGGAAGCCAGTGAAGCAGGTCAAAGAGTATAAATATCTGGGCACCATCTTCAACCACCTGCTGAGAGTCTCCTCCAAAACTTCCTTAGAAAAACTCAATTCCTCTGGAGTCAGGAAAGACATTAAAGACCCCTCACATCTGCTGAATTC
The DNA here is from genome assembly GCA_037974485.1 of Hemigrammopetersius urotaenia. Lineage (NCBI taxonomy): Eukaryota > Metazoa > Chordata > Actinopteri > Characiformes > Alestidae > Hemigrammopetersius > Hemigrammopetersius urotaenia. The sequence continues at coordinate 6,261 of JBBPDC010147270.1, forward strand.
TGCCTGAGTGGCTCCCCTCCAAACGGCGACTCTGATGCCCTGGCTGCAGGACACAGAGGAGGAGGGCCACCTTTGGTTCGAAAGCTTCTTTTGAACTCATACCTCATACCCTCATACCCGACTCATACCTCCACTCTCATTTTTCACTTTCCGAACATTATGCACCTTAATGCTTTTGTTATTTAATGTTATTTATCATTGTTCACATTGCAGTGCAAAGAATATACAGACATCTGTGGCGTTTTCTATAAGACTACAGGTGAAACAATGTTTCACCAAGAAAAATAATACAAAAAAACCTTCATAACTCACTTTTTTATTGGGGTGAAAGGAAAAATGGTCATAAAAAAAGGTTGCTCTTCTAATTTCAGCTCCTCAAGAGTGTTACAGTTGTATACGGCTCTGTTCAAAAACGTGAAACAGCGTCACCCCCAACCGTGGTAAAACAGAGATTTTTTTTTATATAAGGATATAAAAAAAGGATATATAAGGATCAGCTTTTTTTGCATGCATATGGGGCAGCTGGTAGCCTAGGTGGTTAGAGCATTCGCCCTGTGACCAGAAAGTCTGGGTTCGATTCCCAAGACCACTAGGCACTGCTGAGGTACCCTGAGCAAGGTACCGTCCCCACACACTGCTCCCCGGGTGTTGTGTTCGTAGCTGCCCCCTGCTTCACTTGGTGAATGGGTTAAATGCAGAGGGTGAATTTCGTGCTGTTCACACTGTGTGCTGTGGTGTGTTCACGTATGACAAATGGTCACTTTCACAAATGGCTGCTTATCAAAATGTGGTGTGTGTGTGTCACTATATTGGCCCTGCCTCTGAAAACCCAGTTTAAGGCCCGATCTGTCACAGTGTACAAACGTGAACAGGTATGCCTATTTTAAATGCTAATCTCCTTCATGGTGAGATCTTCTGCTTCTTCCTCGTGATCAGGTTCAAGGAACACAGTAACAGAATAATCGTCTTCTTTCCTGGTGCACTTGTGGGTCTTTAAGGTGCTCGAGTGCCTGAAGCTCCTCTGGCACAGTGAGCAGTAGTAGGGCTTCTCTCCGGTGTGGATGCGCCGGTGTCTTTGGAGGTTGCTGTGTTCAGTAAAGCTCTTGCCGCACTCGGAGCAGCAGTACGGCCTCTCTCCTGTGTGACTGCGCTGATGGATGGTGAACGTGTTTTTGTCTTTGAAGCTCTTCACACAGCGCGAGCAGCGGTACGGCCTCTCTCCGGTGTGAGTGCGCTGATGCCTTTGGAGATTACTCTGCTCCGTGAAGCTCTTCCCACAGTCTGAGCAGTGGTATGGCTTCTCCCCCGTGTGGATGCGCTGGTGTGTGTTGAACGTGCCTATGTCCTTAAAGCTCTTCCCACACTCTGAGCAGCGGTAGGGCTTCTCCCCCGTGTGGATGCGCTGGTGTCTTTGAAAATTACTGTGTGCATTAAAGTTCTTCCCACACTCTGAGCACTGGTATGGCTTCTCTCCAGTGTGAGTGCGTCGGTGAACACGGAAATTATACTGGTCATTAAAGTTCTTCCCGCACTCAGTGCAGACGTGCAGCTTTTTGCCTGTGTGGAGGCGCCCGTGCCTTTGGTGGTTACTGTGGCCATTGGAGTTCTTCATGCACTCGGAGCACTGACAAGGCATCTCCCTGTTGTGAGTGCATCTGTGTATTTGGAGGTGACAACTCTTCTCGCGTTCATTCAGCTTTTGTCCGGTGTGGATCTGCTGATGTCGTTGGAGATTTCCTCGCTGGTTAAACCTCTTGCCGCACTCCGAGCAGTGATACGATTTCTGCTCCATGAGATCGCCTTGGTGGGTTTGGAGACCATTCCGATGACTTAAACCCTTTCCATAGTCCAGGTACTGAGCAGTACTGGATCTTCTTCTTCTCTCTTCTCACATGTAATCTCTTTTGATTCTAGCATGGACACAATTCTTAGGTTGGCTCCTGATGGTAAATTTAACCTTTGCAGGAAAAGTAGACTCTAGGAGCAGGAGAACACCAACGATGGATCATCATATATTTCTGGAGAAGATAAATAACGAAAAGGAGAAAACACATTAGCATTCATTCATACAATGACACCATACAAACAACGATGAGGCAATTAATAATGCTTATATGGCACCAAAACTGTTTCTGCCAGAGCAGCATGGACGTTTTCAGCAGCTTGTTCTACAGCAGCTCTATTGTGGGATTAGACCATCTCATGATGATGAACAATGGACATCACTATCTGACCCTTCTCAAAGTCACTCAGGTCTTTACAGCCACTTCTCCTCTATCCAACACTCCACCAACCAGAAATGACTGTTCAATGACAGTGTTGGCTCATCTGTGTTTGAATCACCCAATGTGGTTTAATTACACACCGACTGAGACAAAACATACCCAATCACTTCGTACCCAACTGCCTTGTAGACAGATCAGATTAAATAGATCAGATTTCCCTAACATGAGGCTTGGAAGGTAATCTGGAGATAAACACAGTGGAGATACACACAGACTATTAAATAACAACAACAACACGACCATGAAGGGTAATAAAAATGTGTGCCAGAACCAATCATAACATTACTATTATTACGATTACAGTGATGGCTATGAAGATGACCCCATCCTCTTGCCCAGGAGCTGACTGTGTGGAGGAAGATGTTGGTGATGCTCTTCATATCCGAGTATGCTTTAAGAGCAGAACATGAGAGGATAAGCAGGAGATCAGAGTGTGGAGAGGGTGAGGAGGCTCCTTACTGTTTGATGTTTCTCTCCAGCTGCGCTCTCCTCAGCAGCTCGGCGCTTCGCTTCTCCTGGACAAACTAACGGATATATTCAGCGCCACCCCCTGGTCTGGAGAGCTTTAACGCCCTCTGCTGACCAAACCCTCCGCTTATTAATAACTTTAATTCAGTTTACAAATATACTTTCATTCATTTTACAAACTGCAATTGAGAAACTCTTGACACAAATATCTTTTTAACTTGAATCAAAAATGTAAATTACAGTCCATCGTGTGCTAGTGCATATCATCACTCAAAACCAAGAACAAAATGGAACAAAATTGCTAAAGAAACAGAGATTTGTGCAGATTCAGAGGGTACCAAATACAAAATACATAAAATCTGATGTACTTACCTGTCAGTGATACGACACGCTTATAGGTTGTTTATTATATCAAAACTTTTCAGTCAAAATATGTAGCTATCATCCCTAACTTCCCCATTCAGCAAACACCTTCACACAAAAATTAAACTCCCAGCCTACAGAACCACACTTTTTTAGTAGAACACAATAGAGGAAAAGAATAAAAAATGTTAAATGTTTTATTCGCTATACAAGTCAGTAACAATATTCAGGTTTGGAGAGACAGTACACAGACAAAATAGGCAAAATTCTAATTCAAACAGACTGCTGATCTCTCTGAGGCCTTCTCCAAACAACTAATAACATACAAGCTTTACTTTCCTCTGCACTGAAACAAAGAAAGTGAATCATTATATGTGTGAAGTGGATATCTGCAGTTTGCTTTTATTAAATAACAAAAACAAAAGTGTCTGAATGCTTCCCCTCGCTGTACAGCAGCCCAAACAGCACTGCTCCGTTCAGTGCCATGCATGGACCCATCTTGCCTACATGGTCAGATTATATTAAGTAAAAGGTCTGATGGGTTACATTTTCTTCTACATCGTGTAGACGGCTGGATAATCGCGCGTTGCTTAATTTGGAAAGAGATACACTATGGGATACACTATGGGAAGAAGACAAGGCGACAGAGGCACTGTGGTGCTCTGGGTGATGTTCTTCTGGAGAACCTTGGGTCTGCATTTATGTGAAAGGTCCTTTGACACTTAAGCACTGCAGACAAAGTTCAACGTCTTCATGGAGATGCTCTTTCCTCTTTCAGCAGGATGACAAACCCTCACACTGCAAACACTGTTCAGGAACAGATTGGAGACCATCACAAAGAATCAAAGGTGCCTCCACATTCCTCAGAGCTCATTCTGAGCAAACTTCTGTGTAACGTACTGGACTAACAAGTCCATCTATGGATATTCCATCTCACAGCTTACAGGACTTAAAGGATCTGCTAGTGGTGCAAAACCTCAGACCTTCAAGTGTCTGAGAAGTCCAGACCTAGATATGTCAGAGCTGTTTTGGGGACACAGGGGGAGCACACAATATGAGACAGGCTTGAGTGTTATGGCAGATCTGTGTATTTGCCTATTAGATCTGTGGATTTTTGGAGACTGTTTTTAAAACGACGGCATTAATTTGCACCTTCTTTTTCATGTGTGCAAAACGTCTGCAAAAATGAAGGCAAAACAATACGCAACTACAGTATTTCTCTTTGTAGTGTCATGTTTAAGTGCAGGTAAATCCTAAATAAGGAATCAGTCAAATGCTGGTATGTCAAACGCAACTATGAAAACACCAAAACATCCCTCAAATTCTGATTTCTTTAAGAGATACAAAAAAAACACACATTGTAAACCATGCAAACAATGTTCCCATGTTCACTTGTCCTGTTTCTCCTCCCGCACCAAAGCCGGATCCCCTGCCTCTTCTCTGTCATCTGGTTCGAGGACCACTATCACAGAATTGTCGTCCTCGCTCCTGGTGCACTTGTGCATCTTAAAACTTTTGGAATACTTGAAGCTCTTTCCACAGTCTGAGCAGTAATATGGTCTCTCTCCTGTGTGAACCCGCTGGTGTTGCTGGAAATTGTACAGCTGGGTGAAGCTCATCCCGCACTCGGAGCACAGGTAAGGCTTCTCCCCGGTGTGAATTCGCTTATGCAGTCGGAAGTTACTCGGGTGATTGAAGCTCTTCCCGCACTCTGAGCACAGGTATGGCCTCTCTCCCGTGTGAACCCGCTGGTGCTGCTGGAGCACGCCCGGCCGGCTAAAGCTCAGCCCACACTCCAAGCAGCAGTACGGCTTCTGTCCAGTGTGGATGCGCTGGTGTAGCTGGAAGTTACTGCGATGATTAAAGCTCCTTCCACAGTCTGAGCACTGGTAGGGCTTCTCTCCCGTGTGGATGCGCTGGTGCTGTCGAAGGACATTGGGCCGGTTAAAGCTCCTGTCACACTCGGAGCAGTGGTAAGGCTTCTCCCCGGTGTGAGTGCGCCGATGCTGCTGGAGGCTGCCGTGCTGGTTAAAGCTCTTGCCACACTCGGAGCAGCGGTACGGCTTTTCACCGGAGTGAAGGATCTGGTGCTTCCTGAAATGACTGCCGTCACTAAAGCTCTTCCCGCACTCAGAGCAGTTGTATGGTCTCTCTCCAGTGTGGATGCGCTGGTGCACCTGCAGGTTCGTTTGCTGGTTGAAGCTCTTGCCGCACTCGGAGCAGACGTACGGCTTCTCCCCGGTGTGAGTGCGCAGGTGAAGCTGGAGGTTACTGTACCTGGTGAAGCTCCTCCCGCAGCAGGAGCAGACGTATGGCCTCTCTCCTGTGTGAGTGCGCTGGTGTTTTTTGAGGCTGTCGCTAACACCGAAGCTCTTCCCGCACTCCAAGCACTGAAAGGGCTTTTCTCCGGTGTGAGTGCGCTGGTGCTTCTTCAGAGTGTCCTTGTCGATGTAGCTTTTCTCGCACTCGGAGCACTGGTACGGCTTCTCTCCAGTATGGATGCGCAGGTGTCGCTGAAGACCACTCTGTCGATTGAAGCTCCGCCCACACTCGGTGCACTGAAACGACCTCTCCACCGCATGAGTGCGCTGGTGTGATTTGAGATGATTCTCCTGTTTAAAACTCTTCCTGCACTCCGAGCAACAGAACGGCTTCTCCACGTCCTCCTGTTTAATCTGGTCTGATTCCAGGAGCTGCATGGGTTCCTCTGATGGCATTGTTCGAGGGATACTAGAAGATGTTTTTAGGAAAGAGAAAAAGAAAAGAAATAGTTGAACAAAATTGTTCAAAAGAACTATTTTGTCATACAGCACATAATTCTTTGTCTGCACTGAACCCATTCACCCAAGTGAAGCAGTGGGCAGCAAGGAACACAGCGCCTTAGCAGTGCCTAGTAGGTATGGGATTCGAACCCACGACCTACTGATCACAGAGGCGACTCCCTGCTGTTTGGGGTACGAATCCACCAGAGAGACAGAGAATGAGTGAGAGGGGGGTGGGGTGGTGCCTATTCATTGTTGTTGATGTTCATTCCACTGCGTCTGTACGAAGTAGAAATGATAGTAGCACCGACATCGCGCGCTGTGCACACGCTGTTACTCTGTACTTACCTGGACGTCTGGACGTCATAACGGCGCATGCGTGCTGTGGAGCTGACTCTGGGATGGACCCTAGTTCCTACTCTCCAAAAACAGCTGGAACTCTAAACATTCTGTCGTGACAATCACTGTGAACGACGAAAAAGACAGCTCCCTGTCTCTCTCTCTCTCTGCATCAGCCTGTCTGCTTCACTGACGGGCGAAGAGCTGCAGAACCTCGCTTACAGCGCCCCCACAATGTCTGAAGGGGAACCACGGACCAAGGTACCCCGGAACCTCAGGTTTTCATTAGTTTTAAGCATAAACAACATTCAACGAAGTAAAACAACGTTCCTCCAGGGCCACAACATCCCCAATGACCGCGGTATAACAAAAACAAACACCAAAAGATTACGGGTGCAGATAGGACTGCAGGAAAGTCCGCTAAATAAAATCCTGAACTGCGTGAAGTCAACACTAAGGGTCAAACGGTAAAACAAATTCTCACCTTTTTATTAAAGCATCCTCTGTCATTTTACACAGCAGAGCATACACATTAAGCACTATATTAGCCAGGCACTGATTTATGCTATAAATAAATATAAATATAGATATTTAAATCTTTAAAAATAACTGCTGGGAATAAGAAGCCCATTAGCGTTTTTTTAAAGTATGTGGTGAAGTAAAAAGAAAGATAGAAAAATCACAATTTTATTTTTTCATTTCAACATCACATGAGAATCAATAATGCAGAAAGAAGATGGAAAAAGAAAAAGACAAAATGTTCTAAACAATGCCTATAAGGCCAACTACACAACATTGTAAGAAAAAGCACAAAAATGCACTAAATAAAAATAAAAATAATAATAAAAATAATAAATAACAATAAATAACATTTTAACTTAATGGATAAGGCAATAGATTGAAAAGTGCATATGAATAGAATGTGACAACAGTACAAAGACTAATACTATTCTATAACACTAACGTTCGCAGAGCAGCAAAACTCCACTCGACAATGCAGTGTCTGTATGGCTCCGCTTGTAAGGGGGGGGGGGGTGGCACTTGCCTCATAGGTCATTAAGCGGAGTCCTCAGAAATGTTCTGCTTCTGATTGGGACTGGGGGTTGCAGGCACGTTTTCTGACTGTGGGGGAAACATTTGAAAAAGTGGTGTGGAATGTAAAGTAAAGTAGACATGCAGGTAGATGATTTCTAGAGTAACATCTGCGTGAACAGGGACCTTTGGCAGACGTCTTTATCCAGAGCAACTTACAATTAATCATTAGTTGCAGGGACAGTTCTCCTGGAGCAACTGAGGTTTAAGTGTCTTGCTCAAGGACACAGCGGTAGAAAGTGGGGGTTTGAACCTGCAACTTTGTGATCATGTTCACAGGCAAGTGTTTTACCCACAAGGCCACTACCACCCTACATCATGCAAATCCTAAATAAACCATCAACAACATGCTCTACTCTCCCGACTGAACAACTCCGACTACCCCCCTGCCATCAGACTCCTTAACAGCTGACTGTAATTTTGCACATTAAGCTCCTTTGCACATCCCCTTCATCTACCCCAAACTGTCATTTTTGGACATATCCTTCATTTTGCAAATGCACAATTAATTTTCTCATCTGCACTACACACATAATTTATTATTTTTATTTGTATTTCTTATTATATATTATTTATATATGTATAATTCTATATATAATAAATTTATATATATATATATATTTTATTTAAAAACTTTTTTTTTTAACCTAACCTCTGCATTTGTGTGCAGACAGCAAAGAAAGAATTTCAATACACAGAGAAATGTAATTTCTACTGTACACATGACAAACATTTTGAATCTTGAATCTTTAAATCTGTTCCCCATGGCTCCAGAAATACCATTGTATAGGAAAAATGGATACATGCATACGTTGTACTCTCCTTTTTAAAAAGGTATAGTCTCTCCAACTATTTCGTTGGTGGTCTGCGCAAACAATGTACCCATTTGACCATTTCCTGAAGTTCAGAGGCTGACTGGAGCTGGATCTTCTGCTTCCTCTGTGTAACCACGTTCAAGGACCATAATGACACAGTTTTCATTTTCCATTTTGATGCACTTGTGGATCTTCAGACTTTTTGAGTACTTGAAGAACTTCCCACACTCTGAGCAGAAATACGGCCTCTCTCCGGTGTGAACGCGCTGGTGTGTTTGGAGGTTGCTCAGCTGGTTAAAGCTCTTGCCACACTCTGAGCATCGGTACGGTTTCTCTCCTGTGTGGATGATCTGGTGTTTTCTCAGATGTCCACCATCACTAAATCTCTTCCTGCACTCAGAGCACTTGTACGGCCTCTCTCCAGTGTGGATGCGCTGGTGCACCTGTAGGTTCGTCAGCTGGTTGAAGCTCTTGCCGCACTCAGAGCAGACGTACGGCTTCTCCCCGGTGTGAGTGCGCTGGTGGAGTTGGAGGTTGCTGTACCTGGTGAAGCTCCTCCCGCAGCAGGAACAGTAATAGGGCCTCTCTCCTGTGTGAGTATTATGGTGTTTCTTGAGGCCGTCACTGTCCTTAAAGCTCTTCCCACACTCCAAGCACTGAAAGGGCTTCTCTCCGGTGTGAGTGCGCTGGTGTTTGGTGAGAGTTCCTCTGTCAATATAGCTCTTCTCACACTCGGAGCACTGGTACGGCCTCTCTCCAGTATGGATGCGCTGGTGTATTTCCAAAGTGCTCTGTCGATTGAAGCTCCGTCCACATTCAGAGCACTGAAACAACCTCTCCACCTCATGAGTGCGCTGGTGCGATTTGAGATGATTCTCCTGTTTAAAACTCTTCCCGCACTCTGAGCAGCAGAACGGCTTCTCCACACTCTCCTGTTTAATCTGGTCTAATTCCAAAGGTCTCTCGGGTTCCTCTGGTGGCATCGCTCGATGAATGCTAGAGGGAAAGTTAATGAAAAAGGAAAAGAGTAAATACAGAGGCAGAGCTGAGGACACACACCTTTAAAAAGTATCTGCAGGACAGACAGTCATGTTCAGTGGAGTTTTAGTAAAGGCCTGTCCAGGGACACGACAAACTGACTTTTAACCTAAATTAGTCAAGTTCATCAGATCCACTGTGTTTTTGGTAGGAGTGAGCTAGGCCTGAACTCACTCTCACTCCTTGAAGGACTTCCATTCTTCAGTATGATCTGATGCTGTTTCCACCGTCTTTTCAGTGGAAGGGGCAGTTTTAATAGCATGAACCATGGGCCCCGAAACCATTATAGCAGGGGGGGATATCACTTTTCAGAAGCATTAGTCCCCCCACCCCAACACGTAGACCCATGTGCCCCTGATATGTTCCAAATGGCACACGTTCACTGGTGCAGACACTAAATGCCAGTCACTACAATCTGTCTGCAAATTTTAAATATTGTTTTAATTCAATGTATAATAATTTAATAAGTGGACTTGGGAAAGCAGCTTCCGAGCTCCTTATCTGCATGCTTTTACTTTAGAACAAACCAGGGGTGTGGAGACGCGTCATCCTTTGCCCCACAACATCAGGGCACCGAGCACCTCCAGACACAGGAGTAAAGCATTCAATAAATTATCTTTTGCTAAAACCCCAAGATGGAGAAACCATGAAATACACACTCCTCCCCTCACAAACGTGTCGGTAATAAAGATGCAGGAGACTCACTGTAAAGAGGAGGGAGAACCTCTGCACGGCTCCCGCTCCCAGCCTGCTTCTCCGCCTCACTGCGGTGGGAGGACCTTTGCACCAGCGCCCCCACATGGCCTGCACCGGCACTTCACACCCCCAGCGATGTTCGACACACCCCGCCCCCTGCGACTTGATTGGATGGTAGCTCATGCGAGCGGCCCTCTGATTGGTCAGTTCGGGAGGGGCTTAGCTTCATCCCAACTGGGCATTTTAAAGGAACACTGATATGAAAAAGACCATTTTGTCACGGTATTCCAGAAGACCTCTATCATTATTATTATTATGTAATGCCTTTTGGCCAGATGCTTGTACCTTTATTTCCCATCACACCGATTCAGATTTTTCTCTTATTAAGTATAGCTTTGCACAGACTCCTCCACCATGACAGCATGACTTTTTTATTGCTTGCTAAATCACAAATCATCACAATCATAACAAAGATAGCCCACAATACTGTATACACTCCTTATGTTAAATGTTATTACACTATTGATGCAGTTTAGCTTTACTCACAGTTTTATGAGGTTCTTCATCAACTTCAGAAACATCACTCAAGAGTCAACACAGATTATTTGATCTCCTGCACTGGAGAACACAATGCTCAGGTTCCTCACACTCACAGACTGTGCGACTCAAATGTCCATTTACAATTAAAACCAACAGAATTTTAGCCAACTAAACATTCAATGATTGGTCATGAAATAGTGAAGTGCTGGCACGCTGCAGTGAGGAGATCGAATGCAGAATGTTGTCTTTTATACTTTTATTGTGTAATATATCAGTGAGTCTCCAACCAGTCACTGTGTTTCTGACAGAGTGACCAACCACAGCTCCAGGTGAGTTTTACTGGGTGTTCATACACATCAAGGCCATGTAATCCAACTGAAGTCTAATTATTTTCATTTTTTAATTAGCTGAGATGTTTTTAAAATGAACATACTCTACTTTTTTCCTCCAGTTTCATATTTTCCCTGACATCAGGGTGGGTTTATGCACCAAACATATAATTCATCATTTATTCCTACATGACCATTTTCCAGGCTGTTTCTGTAAATGCATTTTAAGACTGATAAATGGAAATGAGGCCTGTTCTGATTGGCTGCGCTGCATTGCAGCCTGTGGCAGACATACTTCCCAGAGCAGGGGTTGTCAACTACATTTGTCCAAGGGCCAGAGTTTTTCTTGGCAGACACTGTGAGGGCCAGATGCTCTCCTAAAATAAAATACAATTAATATTGTATCTTATGTAATATATTATTATATGATATGTTCATTTTCCTGCCAAATTTCTGTTATTTCTTAGGCTTTGCTAAATGCCAACAGACTCATATTACCTGTACTGCAGCAAGTCACTAGGGGATAATCAAAAACTCAAAATAAGACAGGTTAGTCCACTGTCAGAGAAGATAAACAACGATTCACGCAGAAGCATCAGTTTCGGCTTCCTTATACACACGCATATCAGTCTTAGTAAACCTGGACGCGCGCGCGCCATGACCGGTGGATTACTGACAGATTGAAGGCTTGTTTCATTTGATTTAGAAAAAACTAAACATAGGAACATACTTTCCCCTCCTTACTAAGCTATTCCTGATTCAATAATATCAAAGAAATTTTAATATAAGGATAACTCCGACTCTCAGAACACTTCAGCGGGCTAGTGCCGAATTTAGCCGTCTAGCTCCAGAGACGTCCATTCATTTTCCATAGAGGGGGCCAGATGGAAAGCTCTGGCGGGCCGCTAGTTGACGATCACCTACCCTTGAGCTTCATTGTGACTGGATGGGGCTAAACTGCTATAGGTGGAATAAGCATACATATGTAATATGAGTTGGTTTTGTGACATCCCCAACAGGAGCATAGTGTCCATGGACTGTACGAATGGGAGAAATTAACATATATTTTGAAACAATATTTACAGATATTAATTCCAAAAAAAGGTTATATTGGCCCTTTAATGTATTAAAAGGCATCATAATCACGATACTGATATTATACAGATCTGCATCGGTATAAATACTGATATTTTGTGAACTGTTCCCTTTGTTCAGCCGTCCGGGTCCTGGTTCTCTCCCTTAAACACTGAGGGTAGTTGTGGACCACTGACTGGAGGGGGGTCTTCTGTTTCTTCATTGTAATCAAGTTCAGGAACCACTGGAGCACCACACTTGCTCGCAGTGCACTTGTGCACCTTTAAATTTTTGGAATACCTGAAGATCTTCCTGCACTGGGAGCACTGGTAGGGCTTCTCTCCAGTGTGGACGCGCTGGTGCACTTGGAGAGCGATCTTTTGACAGAAACTCCTCCCGCAGTCTGAGCACCGATACGGCTTCTCTCCTGTGTGAACCCGCTGATGCTGCTGGAGAACATCTATGCGATTGAAAGTCTTGCCGCACTCGGAGCAGCTGTACGGCTTCTCCCCGGTGTGAGAGCGCTGGTGGACCTGCAGATTGCTCTGTTGACGGAAGCTTTTGCCACACTCGGAGCAGTGGTGCGGCTTCTCTCCAGAGTGGGTCCGCTGGTGTTCTTGGAGGTTGTTTTGTCTGGTAAAAGTCCTTTCACAGAACGGACAGCAGTACGGCTTCTCTCCCGTATGGATGCGCTGGTGCACTTGGAGGTTATTTGGCTGAGAAAAGCTCTTCCCGCACTCCGAGCACTGGTAGGGCTTCTCTCCGGTGTGAGTTCGCTGGTGGAGCTGAAGAACATCCAGGCGATTAAAACTCTTGCCACACTCGGAGCACTGGTACGGCTTCTCTCCGGTGTGGACACGCTGGTGAACGAGAAGATTGCTCTGCTGCCGAAAGCTCTTCCCGCACTCGGAGCAGGGATATGGCTTCTCTCCGGTGTGAGTGCGCTGGTGCAGCTGCAGGGTGCTGTACCTGGTGAAGCTCTTCCCACAAGACAGACAGCAAAAAGGCTTCTCTCCCGTGTGGATGGCCTCATGCTTTTTGAGGTTGTAACCATCGCTGAAACCTTTACCACACTCTGAGCAGACGTAAGGCTTCTCTCCCGTGTGAACGCGCTGGTGTCGCTGGAGACTGCTCTGATTATTAAAACTCCGCCCACACTCTGAGCAGATGTGTAACCTCTCCGCCGCATGCGTGCGCTGGTGCGATTTCAGGTGATTCTCCTGTTTAAAACTCTTCCCGCACTCTGAGCAGCTGAACAGCTCCTCTGTGACCTCAGCTTTAATCTCCTCCGATTTCAGCAGCCTGACATGGTTCTCTGGTTCCTCTTGTGGAGGAACATTTAAATGAGCTCCAGGAGAATTGCTGGTGGAAAAAACGAAAAATGAATATGTAAGACTGAAGTATGACAGTTAGTGTGACAAACAATATGGAGGTAGTTTAAGATAAAATATACATTACTGTGCATACAAACACAATTTTCTGCCTCTCAAATGGTCTTATGTTGAGTAGAATAAATGACAAATTGGAACAAATGTTTATTCTGACAGGATGCAAAGTACCTAAAGAAACAAAGTGTCTAGATGACTATGTTACTCTTGCAATGTGACTAGTTGGATGGAAAAGCACTACTAGTTCATCAAACGTAATTGCCATTTTGTTTAAGAGTGAACAAGAGATTTGTTTTCTTTGAATTATAATTTTAGTGCCAATTATTAATACAATACAACTCACCGTGGGATGAGCAGTAAATTATTGAACTGTAAAAATGATTATTCAAGTTCTGTAAACACTGCATCATTTCTCTTATTTTATGTATTGTCAAAGAGCAATAATTTTATTGGGAAATTGGAGAAATATTATCAGCAGTTCTTAAGAAGTGGTCTCATACCACGGTCTTTTATAGGTGCAAGTATTGAACCGAACAGCTTTGTCTTACTTTTTAAGAACTGCTGATAATATTTCTCCTAATTTCCCAATAAAATTATTGTTCTTTGACAATACATAAAATAAGAGAAATGATGCAGTGTTTACAGAACTTGAATAATCATTTTTACAGTTCAATAATTTACTGCTCATCCCACGGTGAGTTGTATTGTATTAATAATTGGCATTGGAGTAAGAGTGAGAGTGGTTTAAATTCAACTTAATACACTACCCTCAATGAAAATGTGCACAGGGGCGGACCGGAAATCCTTGATCTCCGTAAAAGTACTAAACAATTGCACGGTGCGCGGCCCTCGAGACTTCTCCAGGACACACAGACCGCCAGTCCGCCCCTGCACACATCCTAGCCGAACCTAAAATGAAGTCTTGCACCCCCTGAACCACGGCCGTCGTTTGGGTGGCATAGGGCTTTTTAGCAGAATGAAACAAAAACAGGAGAACAGAAGAGCAGCAGCCAATAACTGAAAATTAAACTGAATTTATATTTGACCATTTTATGTTATTAGTAAATTATATAATTTTTATAATTTAGAACTAAAATTAGTAAAAAAAAAAAAAACACATTGCCACATAAAAGTATTGGGACACCGCGACGAGGTGAATGGTTTTCAGAGATCTATTTGGGCTAAAAATAAAATGAGGGCTCTTTGAAAAGGTCTCCTGGAGATCAAACCAGCTGTGGAGTTTCTTGAGTGGCTTGAGTGCTTGCACAGTGGAGAACTTGCGCTTGGAGCGCAGGGGCTCAACCCGTGTGGAATTGGATAAAAGTGCCTCCAGGTCGGCTAAAGTCTACCCTAAATCCCCTTGTGTGAAAACATCCAGAAAAATATATTTATTGCCACAAAAAAGCAAAAAAAGGCGGAGGATATCTGCAGTTTCCACGTTATTGTGGGGTTTCCACAAAAAACAAATCTGCGTGTGACTGAATCCGTGACTCCTGATCAACGTAAAACTGGGGGTTTGCTGTAATATATATATGTATATATATGCACACACATATACACACTTTTTTACCTTATAAATGAAGGAGCACAGTAGCTTGGTCTGCTGATTAGAGCAGGATCTTCAGCTTCATTACTGCAGTTCGGTTCGAGAACTACAGTAACGGAGCATCCATCTTCGACCTTGGTGCAGCTGTGTGTCTTTACAGTGCTGGAATTCCTGAAGCTTATCCCGCACTTGGAGCAATGGTACGGCTCCTCTTCTCCATGAGTGCTCCGGTGTAATTTAAGATGAATGTCTTGTTTAAAATTCTCTCCACTCTCTGAGGCATAATTTGGTTCCTCCAGGTTCTCATGTTTAATCTCTTCCGATTTCAACGGTCTTACGTGATCATCTCGCGCCATCTCCTGATGTGTTCGAAGAGATACATTTGAGGACGGGTTACTCATGTTCTGATGGAGGAAAAAGACGAGATGCTCAACGTGACGTCCATCGAGGTGCTTATTACACTCACAGTCTCACTACCAGATCTTCTACTACTGGACTTATCACACTCGGAGCAGGTGTGCAGTGACTCAGTAGTGGTTTCACTTTCCGTCGCCAGTGCAGTGGGGATTTCGATGCCACACATTCCCAGGAATTAAACACTCAAAAACACACAGTCTAAACTGGCACTGGTGTACTGGGGTGGAAAAGCAAGTGCATCCGACAAACCAGTGGCCTGATGGAAAAAAGTCTGAGCTCTGGGAGATTATTTTTGTTTTCCACCACACTAATATTAAATACAGAGCTTCTGATCGTGCCTGCTCTTCTCACTGCACTTCCACTCATCCACACACACATCCCTCTAGTCCAGACGCTCTGTGTTTAGATTTTCTGTATATTCTGCAGCTTCTCCTCAGTAGGCTACTACAGAAATAGAGGCTGCATGCTCCGGACTTACAGCGGTGCAGGTTGAGCGCTGTGTGAGGTGTGTGAAGGACGTGAGATATGCTGGGTGCTGCAAAAGCTGCAGCTCCATGTCCGCCAGCGACTCCTTCTGCGCTTTAAAGGGTGCGAGAGCCGCAGAGAGAGGGCGCGCGCCCCCGCTCGCTGCAGCGCCTTTCACACCGCACCTGGTTCCTAACCCCACCCACTTTCCTCGCCGCGTCACACAAGCAGTCCGCTGATTGGCCACGTCAACGGTCATTATCCAACAAATCAGGTTATTATTGTTTCTAATTAGAATATTATTATTATCATTTATATTATTGTTGTTGTTGCTGCTGCCGTTGTTGTTGTTGAAATAAACACAAAACTTAAAATTTGAAAATTTGAAAACTCCTGAATTAGAACTCTCGCACTCTCTCTCTCTCTCTCTCACACACACACACACACACACACACACACACACACACACACACACACACACACAC
>JBBPDC010147317.1:0-22347 GCA_037974485.1 Hemigrammopetersius urotaenia
AGGTGAAAGTCATCATAGCTTGTGTAGTATAGACCCAGCTCCCAACCCAACTTTGTGAATAGATTAACAGCGATATTTTTTTAATCGCCCGATAAGAGTCTCAACGCCAATAACGGCCCATCGCTACTTTTTTCTCTCGATCAGCGAAGCATGTGTCATTTAAGATTTTTTGCATGCATGCAACTGTATATAAACACAATTGCTGCCAGAAGTAAGAGCATATTTTGCTTTAACTTCATGTTCATTAATGACTCAAGTTAATGGTCATCCACGTGCCATCCCTGAGGTCAAATACAGGCTTGCCTCAATAAAGATTTGACACTCTTTTTTTTTTTCAGTACTCTTGCTAGAAGCACCTGTTGAAACTCTTTTGCCCGTAATCCCAAGATACAACAGGTTCAACAACTGTCCGGTATTTACATGTGTCATATTGTTAACTTCTTGAACTTGCTTAGTCATTAAAATGTAAATTGCTGTAATGCTGCAGGTCGTGTAGATGATGAAGGTGTTTATTTTACTCATTCCAAAGGCTGTACATTTTCCCAGCAAACAGCATGCTGGTTTTTCTGCTCCGCAGAACCCTAATCAAAGCGCTGCACATGGTAATCTACTCTGAATGGCAGCCATTGACGCCGCGTGTAATAAGTGGACCCAAGGGTAATAAAGCAGTCCCACAGAAGCTCAGCCTGTCTGACTACCACCGACCAAGCGTCACGTTCAAATCAGCTGAGACTCACTCATCTTTCTTTCTTTCTCTCTTTCATCCTCCTCCCTCTCTTTCATCCTTCTCTCACTCTCTGTTTTCTTTCTATTCATTTGCTTAGTTTTTGATGCTGTCAGTGTGAAAAAGAGGTAGAAGGGTGATGGAAAGGCAGAGCAAATTGAAGAGAGAGGAGAGTTTGGCCTGTGTGTGGGCTTCCTGCCAAACCTATGGCCTTTCACACCAGTCCAAAACCCAGAGAATGGAAAGAAAGAGAGACTGAGAGTGAGGTAGAGACCTAAAATGAATGTGTTAAGGGAAAATAGGAGCGATCCGAAGCATCCTAAGAAATGCAGGATTACAGTCCTTTCCAAGTTTAGCTGCTTGCCTGATGACATTAACTCACGGGGGGAAATTGGTTAATTCTGAAAGGAAAGTGGATCAGTTAAACTCCTCTGAAGGTACGTTGATAAGATTTTCGACTGTTCCCTGAGTCTCGGATCCCACATCTTAGCTGACTTTGTTCTTTAACGCTGTGGGACTTGATTAAGTTGAGGGAATGGAACCCATGTGAGGTCACCACAACAAAACGGGAACAGTTGGGAAATGCAGGGAAGCGTTTCAGTATTTCCAACGTTTTCAATGGAAGAACCACTTTTTATTTTCCAGAATTGTTATATCAATCATGGTGTGCTCCTCATGAAAAATAAGTGAAATGTGTGTCAGTTGTAATGCATTCAAGCCATGTGTAGGGAAGTCAAAACAGGGATGTACTGATGTGCGGATCACCGCGACAACAGGATGGCAACATACAAACCAGTGCGTTAAACACATCCTGACCATAACCATGATGCCATGGTAGAACCCTCCTCTTCTAGGAAAAACACAGCAGATCGTATAGTGCAGTGAGTGATGTGTCAAAGCCTGTGAGGAAATGAGGTTGTCTCTAGTAAGTTAAAGCAACTGCAGAGGTTATAGCACAATATTGGTATTTAGTACATGATTTATGGCATGGTTTTTGTGTTTAGACAGTTTTGAACCAATAGGGGCTGTAAAAGAGGTCTGTTCTATGAAGAACCATTTTTTGTAAATGGATGCCTGCGTGTGTGTGTGTGTGCATGTGTGTGTATGTTGTGTGACTAAAGATCTCCACATAATAGTAAGGTTCTGTAGCAATTCAGGATTCCTAGAATCGTAAACCCTAGAGCATTTAGTCACCTTTTGTTTTTGTATCTTTTTATATCTAATGACTGCATCATTTGAATTCTGCTTATGACTTCAGATGTCAGCAGAGAGAGCAAAGTAAAGACAGTTGGCTGTATGTCAGTGGAGTGTGTGGTTCTGGCAGGGGTTCAGGTTCTGTGTTTACCTCTGCAGGAGAGCACTGGGCTTTCTACTTTTTCAGCTCCCTTTGTAGCGCCGCGAGAGAGCCGACACATTTCCGATCCACTTTCTACAAAGCGCAGGCACCTTCGAGAGCCGGGAAATAAAGTGAGAGAGAAAGATAGAGAGAGAGATAAAGAGAGAGAGAGAGAGAGAGATGCCAACCTTTCAGTTTATACGGACCATCTTTGTGCTCTATCCAAAAGCTGGTTGGCCAAATAAGGAAGTGTCTGTCTCTCTCTCTCTCTCACTCTCTTGCTCTCTCTCTCTCGTGGCAGAGACAAGAGCCTTCATCTCCTGAAAAAGAAAAGGACAAGGCCCTGAGTACTCTTTTTTTGTACATAGAAGGAGCAAAAGTTAAACATTTCCAACAATGAATCGAAGCAAGACAATAGCTATGTTTTCACTTCTGTTTATATGCTGACTAGAGCTTTTTAAACAGAATTAAAGTAGAAAGCACCCGTCCATTCTGTGGCCTTTTCCTGTGTTTGACATTGTCAACTGTGTTTAGGCTTTTTTAGTGTACAATGGTGCCATGTCCCCAGAGCTTCAGTTTGGTCAGTTTGGTCAGTTTTGTCTCGCTTGAAATGTTTTACAGATCCTGTGTTCTCTGACACCTGCAAAATCGACAACAAGTTTCTGTCTTTGAACTACCTGGCGGGTTATGTGGTGCCTCAGTCATCCACGGGCTGTGTCCTGTCTGGCCCTGACCCCGTTCAGGAGGTTCATATCATTGAACTGCAGGCCCCCAACTCCAGCAGGTGAGTGTTTTTCTCTGGCTTCTTCAACACATCTGGAGCTCCTGCCATCATAATTGACTTATCCGTGTTCCATTGACAATTATGTCCTTTCATAGCTATTTCCTCAAGGTTGGCCCAGCATTAGAGAAAGCTCACAAACCTCCTATTCAGTGAGAAACTGTAGAGATATGGTAATAGAAGATTCACCACCTTCAGTTGCTTTATCGTTACTTGCTACAATTACAATTACACCATTTGGCTAATCCAGAGCGACGTACATCAGTGCTTAAGTAGTCCACATCTGTTCTTCATACCTGTAAAGCTAGACTCAAATCAACATCTGCTTTTAACAAGTTACTGCTAGTTAGTACAAAGTTAGGAAAAAGTATGGAGTAGAGTGATGAGAAGAGCTTGTTTTTTCATATAGAGAGAAAAAATCGTGCAAGTGTGAGGACTAGTTAGTCCCCTAGGTGCTGATTGAAGGGGTGGGTCCTCCTTCCACCACTGGGGAGGTCAGGACTTAAAAGTGTTGATGCATGTCTTCCTCTTCTCAGAGTGGTCTCACATAGATACTCTTAAAAAGGGATTCCCCACCTCAGTCTTAGACATTTAATCCAGGTAAGGCTCATCAGGGAGCTGGAAATGTTGGATCAAGTGTGTGGGGAGCAAAACACTACAATGTCCAGAGTAGCTGGGCCTCCAGGATCAGAGATTTGCTGAAAACTACAGACTAAACCTATATTTTTGTTACTGTAGTGACGTAATGACTCAAGTCAACATAAAAGTGAAGCGGTTTGAGAGCAAATTTAAACGTTGCCGGACAAATACACCACTTCAGTTGTGACTAATTTGTAGTGGAGCTTGTTGGCACACCCAGCCTCTTTCAGCGTAGTAGTTGATGTAAGTTAAGTGCTGCTCTTTTCTCTTTGGGACCATTTTGGCCTAAAATAAAGTGTGAAGTATGAGTAGCATCAAAGCAGTACAGATGATGTCACAACCATACAGTGAGTATAGAAATGAATCACCCCCTTCAGAGTACTCGCAGTTTGTTGCTTTGGAGTCTAAATTGAAAACACAACTAAAAACCAAATTTAAAGCTACGTTTACTGTAACTTACAACATCCCAGTGAAAGATATCATAGCAACAGTGGTTTCTACCTTTTTTATTCATATCCTGATAGATGTACTAGAGTATAATTTGAATACATTCATAAAAGTACCAATCCATCAAAATGTATTCATTTAACTGAATAAATGTAACGAATTAAGGCATGGTGGGATACAGTAGAAGACTCTTCGTATTCAGAGAGAATAAAGACGAGAAGTTGGGTGGTGGTGGCATAGTGGGTAGGATACTTGCCTCTAGGGTTCGAATCCTACCTTCAGCACACCACCAATGGGTTCCTGAGCAAGACCCTTAACCCCAAGTTGCTCCAGGGAGACTGTCCCCTGTAGTTAGGGAATAGAAATCGCTTTGGATAAAAGCGTCTGATAAATGCCGTAAATGTAAATGTAAATGAGAAGTTAAAACAGCACACTATAAGCTTAAAGCTCAAAGTGAATACATGGGATTTTTGCCATTACAGCTTGCCCCCCTCCCCCCACTAGCTATGAAATAACACATTTGTGGGCAAAGCATGGATGGGTCAGCTCTGTCTAATAAAATGTGTGTAGTCATGCATTGTCAGTTGCATATTTGTGTTGTTTTTGGAAGACCGACATGAAGTAATCCGATCTAATTAAATTAGGGAGATTGAACAGACAAAAAAAGTCTTGTTTGTTCCATGCAGTTGAATGTTTGTAAATCCAATCCTCTGTGTGTGTGTGTGTGTGTGTGTGTGTGTGTGTGTGTGTGTGTGTGTGTGGGAGTGTGTGTGTGTATGTGCGTGTGTGTGTGTGTGTGTGTGTGTGTGTGTGAAAATGATTTTGTATTTCCTCTCTGTCTGTAAAGTTTATTTGGAGTTAGACAGGAACTGGAGCAGTGTTGACTTAATAAACTTTCATTAAAAATATCATTATCTTCATCTCAGTATAAGCTGATATCCTATTATGATCTGATTACATTCTGTTGCCCAATAACGATCCAAAAATCCCAGAAAGCAGTGTGAGATGTATCGGAGATTATCCGACTTGGTTATGTGGTGTGTTGCGCACATGTCCTTCTTTTCTGGGAAAGTGTCCAGAGTTTTAATCAGTTGGCCAGACGGAGACACATGTTAATACTAAAGATATTTTTCTTATTTTACTTTTGGACTTTTTTTTTAAATCTTTTTCCTTCTATCTCTCCCCCCTTCTCACTGTCACTCTCTAAGCAGTGCGTTCCAGGTGGATGTGACGGTGGATTTGAGACCTTTGGAGGAAAATCCTCTACATCGTGACATTGTGTTGCTGCTCAAATGTGAGAAGTCAGTGAACTGGGTGATCGAGGCTCACAGCATGATTGGCAAACTGCACATCGTGGTATGCCATGCAAATACACCTCTGCTCACAGACCAAATACCCCTATAGCCTCATATATTTTACCGGGATCCAAAGTGAAAGGGCTCTGACACTTGCTTGCGTTAGCTAATGCTGTAGAATGCTATAGAAATTCGATTTTGCTTTTTTAAATGTTAAAAGTCACTGTAGTAATTTGAGTTGCTTCTAATTGCAGTTGTGTAGACCAAGATCTAATGTAGCATTAGGTAAAAGTAACCAAAAAAAATGGTTTCATAAGCTATATGCTAAATGTAATTAAAAGCTAGCTGTCTAGTCACAATGCTAAAAATAACATTTCCAAGATGGGTTTCTTGGAATAACCCCTTGGTTTATAACAATTTTTTTTCTCCATAGAAACAGACATCTGTTCTGTGTTCAGAACAGAGGGGAAACCTTTAGGAACTTTTCTAGGTGGAAGTTAGCTCAGTAGTTCTCAACTCCAGGCCTAGGGATCCACTTTCACTGCAAAGCTTCTACACACTTGATCCAATTCATCAATAAATGATTAAGTCCTTCATGGATACCGATGCACAAAACACTGTTCTGTACAAAGCCTATTTGGTGAGGTAACACAGTAAAAGTTATACAAGTAAAAAAATATGCAACCAAAGTATTAGATTTAAAATGTTGTAAAATATGTTTTATGCATGTTGCTACTGACTGTACCCACTCTCGCTGTTTTCATTACATTCTCTTAAACTTTCATATCATCAGCCAGTGCAGCTAGATGCTGTTTATGATAACTATCCTTGGATATGTTGGAACACTCTCCCAATCCATCTGAACCCCAGAGTTACTTTCTGCCTAGTCAGAGAGAGTCAGAGAGGCCCATGATATGTTGTTGCCAAGACAGCCTTGAGAGGCATGTGTCGGTGTGATGGTGCAGTAGCTCGTCTTTGTGGGGTGTGCAGACTGACTGACAGGTTGCAACAGGGCCGGAGGGGACACACTATGAAATGTCTTGCTGACAGCTTCAGCTGGAACAATGGCAGCACAAAGGGTGAGGCAGGTTATTGTCTGGCCAGAAGCTGCAGGGTTGATGCGCTTATAGGCCAACCCTGCTTGCCATCCCACAGACTCTGTATTTTGAGTGATTTTACAATGCCTACCTCACAGTCCACGGCCATATCCGCTCTGTTTGAGGAGTTAGAACAGTTATTTAGACAAAGATATAGTGACAACTATAAACTATTGGTGTTTGGGTTAGAAATGAGGAAGATACATACACAGATGTTCGATGCAAATAATGCACAGTATTTGTATGATATACAAATATGGGCTAAAGACAAAATTCAGACATCGTCATGTCAGTAATGCCCAGGGTGGACCGGTGCCTCACCCAGGGTGTGTTTCTGCCTCACGCCCATTGACCCTGGGATAGGCTTCAGGTACCCACGACCCTAGTGTGGCTGAAGTGGTTATAGAAAATGTGTAGCGTGAGTTAGATCATGTCAGGAATGTCTTTTAATAATACAGAGCAGCACATTCCAAACTTTCTTTGTGTTTGGCATGTGTTTATGTGCATGGCCATGTATTACACTTTTTATCTATTTATTTGTAGATAAACAGGTCCTGATCCAATGAAGAGAAAATACTTTACAAAAACAAGAATTGTAGCTTTCAGAAATAAGTAAAAGTGGCCATTTTTTTTGCTTGTTAACGTCAGAAGCACAGCTGCATTTAACACACATTAGCTTATCTGTGTGTGTTTGTATATGCCTGTGTGAATCCCTGTGTTACAGGACCTTAAAGAATGCAAAGTATGCAAATGATACGAGACCCTCATAAACTCAAAGCTCCGCTTCAGGAGCCCAAACCCCTCTCTCAGCCTGGTGCTTGAGTGTGAGAAATCGAGTGTGGGAAAAGAGGAAAAGGGGGTTATATCCCTACGCCCCCCTTCAAATTACCAGCAGAAGAACAACCGAGAACAAATGTGGAATCCCTTCGTAATCTGACACATTGCATCTTCCGCTGATTAGAGACTTTCTCAGCAGACAGCACAGAGAAACAGAAGCTAGTGCATTGGTCATGGGTTCACAGTGGACAGCCTGTAGACGGGTGTGTTTGTCTGACCCTGTCCATGCAGGCTTCTCTTGCGTGATGTATTTACAGTCGTTCCCAGGTGAACTGTGGCCAGTGAAATTTAAGCTGGGCCATGACAAATCAGTGTGACAAATTTGGTGTATCTTAATGCATTTGCTGATTTATTAAGAGAAGCAGATTGCAGTCTGATGCACTGTGAGAAGCCATAACTTGAATAACTTGCCTTTAAACAGTTTAGTGAAAACTAAAAGTAATGCTTTCTATTTATTCATTTCGAACCTAATTTCCTCCAGATCAAAACATTGTCACTGTAGGAACCTTGTATATATATATTTTTACTTGATTTTAAAAACAGTTCTTTTTACATTGTGTGAAAGTTATGATGAATGGGCCAAAAGCAATAGTCCAAAATTACTCCCATTCCAATTTCCATTGTAAGTTCTTTCTCCTGTAAAGTTACTCTATTGGAGAATTTGATTTTGTTCCAGCACTGATCATTTATATGTCAACTCCATTATTGCCAAAGGTGTGTAGTTGAAATGATCACATTTAAATATATTGCATTAATATTGCTGTTACTTTAAGTGGACAAATGGTATTATAGTTCTGATGTATATGTATACACATACACACACATACACACACACACACACACACACACACACACACATACACACACGTAACTATGACAAGCCTACTATCAGTGTCATATGCTTTTTCTTTGGGGAAAACTAACACATTCTTCCACTTTTTGCATCTCTGCCATTAGACATCAGATAGCGTGACCCTGAGTGCTACCACGGAGCGGTTATTGCAAGTGTCCAAGACTGTAAAGCAGAAGCTTCCAGTTGGGGCCCAGGCACTGATCCAGTGGGCGGAGGAGAACCATTACAGCCCTGTGACCTCCTATACCAGCACCGCTGTAGCCAACGTCTTCAACCTGCGCTTCAAAGAAACTGGTAAGCAAGAGCCCTCGTATCAGCTTCTTTTATGTAGCCGAGCAACAAATAGATGTACTAGACGCATCAGTTCTGTCAGAACACTTGGTGATTGGAACATTTTCATTGAGACCAGTGTACAGAGGTACATAGTTGGTTGCGAGGGTTCCTTTGCTTGTCTGTCAACAGAAAGTCTTTCATGAAGGGCTTCACGTGAACTCCAGCTTGAATCCTCCCATCATTTTAGGATCAGGGAATATATTTAGTAGACGTTCCTCAAAAGAAGGGCTTATTTAACATTAATGGTTCTGTTAATCCAACAGTATTAACCTAGATGCTTTCTTTCCTGTAACGTCACCCTGGCAGTCAGACTCTCTGTTTAAAGGGCCCACATTAGGAAAAACAGAATTTTCCTCATTTTGTATAAACAACAGAGAGATATGTGTAGTATATAAAATCTTTTCAGTATTTCAAAATAGTACAGTCCAAATATAGATACTAAGCTTTAAAACAAAGAGTGTTATTGTTTGTGTGTATATATATTTGCATATATTCCCTTCTTCATTATGCAGTAGTGTAGCCCAGTCCCTTTCACAAAACAATGTTAGGAGCATTGTGTTGCAAGAGGCTTGGATTGCTTTTCAATTGAGGCACAGACAGGCCAATCAGAACAGAGCTCAATAATGTGTAACAATATTAAAGACTCCAAAAAGGTTTAGGCACAAAATGAGAATGAAAAGGGCCACCTAACAATCATGTTTGTTTTGGGTGCATTAAATTGATGCAGTCGATATCTGGCGAATATCAATGTACAGCTGTCACAGTGCCAGTTCAGCACTTATGAAACTGATTTTAGGTTTCATTCACATTTACATTTTACGTACATCACAGAGATTCAACAGAATATTTTGATGAGGATTATAATCCCCCACCCCAGCCCCTCTGACTGTGAACACTGTCTTTTCCAGATGTGATTGATTCTTCTGAGGCTTTTCTCCCGCCGGAGCTCTCCATTTTTGAGAAGGGTGACCAATTCCAACTACCCAGTGTCCGGGATGCTCCTGCCCGGCCCGGACTGCCCTTCCCTTTTCCTCTGCCTCCAGAGCATGGCCTGCCCTTCGTACCCCCCTCTCTGGAGGATTCACGGGGTCCCGAGGAGCAGCGGGGGACACTGAGTGTGGGGCTAAGTGTGCGCTGTGAGGAGAGCAGGATGGTGGTCAGCATCAACAAGGAAAGCCTGCAGGTAAATCTGTTTAACCCAGGAAAGCTAAAATGAGCTATAGTGTGTAAAGCCATTGTCAGAATAGTGGAGTAGGTTCATCTACATGGCCTGTCAAAACACTGTGGGCATCTAGCTTTCCAAACTGTTTTTAAATACAAACAAGCATGTATTCTTTGATGGTTTGCAGTAATTTATCATACTCTAGACTAAATAGACTAGATGCACTATGAGGAAAGCAATATCACACACAAAAATATTTGTGTGAAAGCTGCATTGGAAATTATGTCCGAGGCCATACATTGTCTGTCCCCTGTAGTTACATCAGCACTCGTCCCCATTCAAACCTTTCAGGTGATTAAACTGCTATTGGACTGAATGGTGTTAATATGTACCCATATAAGAATGTAAAGCCATTTTAAAACCCTGCTCCTAATACCAGTAAAGACATCTGAATGAACATGAAGCTGTGTGCCGAAGAGCTTGGGGCGTGAGAAAACAAGTGAAATTGTGGTACACCACAGATGTGCACACACACACACACACACACACACACACACACACATCATCAGCTCAGTCGATGTTAATCAAACTTTATTTGGTCAGAATTGGAACCTCTTGCAAGTTTTATTTGTTTCCAGGAACTTGCTGCATGTTGGTTTTGAAATACTCCACATCTCTCACACTTAGATTGCAGCACAGAGTGCAATATTTACTGGGAATTTTACTATGAATCAGACATTTGGATTGAATTCTTGTCTGAATCCTCTGAAATCTAAGCTTATTTTGTCTCTTATTCACGTCAGTGTAATGAAGAATGTAGAAATGCATTCGACATTCTGGCTTAGAAATTGGATGCACACAAATAGCAACCTGTAATACCCTGATAATGCATAGATGAACATAAGCAATATTCTACGATCACAATATTTTATCAGCATGCTCTTAAATTTCTAAATGATCTCTTTGTTTATTTTTTTCACAGGCGATTGGCTTTAGCAAACCCAACATAACCCTTCAGGACTCTCGGTGCAAAGCAACTTCAAACTCCACCCACTACACTCTGGAATCTCCTCTTACTGGCTGCCAAACCACCAAATACTCGTCCCAGTCAAACCCAGCCGTCCTCTACTTCAATGCAGTAAGTACTGAAGTGCTCAATGCTAAAATTGTTAAAATGTCTGCAAACAATTGTGATTTTATTGATTTGTTTTTCATAATATGAAATACATTATGATCTGCTTGGGACTGGTTTATTACCATAATGAATATAAAATGTATACTTGATGCAAATGCATTCATTTATTGTTCCAAAAACAAAGCTATGCAAAGCTGCACTAAGGCGAGGAGTCTACTTTTAATATAGATCATAATGCATAATTCTATCAGGGTAGAAGGGTACATCTTACAGTTAATTTTATAGTTGGTTAAACTATACTCTATTTTTGCGGTTTATTTACTACTTTAACAAGCAGAAGGCACACAAGATCATTGGTGTGCTGCTTTGAAATGTCGTCTTCAGTTTGCATGTAATACATCAACATCATTCATTGTGTTGATTAACTTGCAGCCCCAGCCATTTCTCCATTTGCATGTCTGTACAATAAGGAATGCCTTGTGATGAATATTCGTTAATAAATGGTTGAGTGGTGGAGCATAACACAGTTATACTGTATAAGCCACATCTTATCCTTAATAAAACCCTGAACGCTGTGCTGTTTCCTGTACGAGATGAACCTGATATTAAGGGTCAGTTGAGGCTGACTTTCTCTTTTGACTTTCATCTGTTTTACTCCAGCTTGTTTGTTCTCACCCAGCATGGATGAGTCACTTCCTCGCTGATCTCCTTCGATAATTTGTGAAGGAAATTCAATACAGCACATTTTAGCCCCAGCCAATTAAAGTACTGGGCGACCTCCCAACTTTGTCGTAGATGTTAGGCCTCAGAGGCAATTAGAAAATGTGACCTGCGTGGTCAGAGCAAAGGGAGGCTTTGACTGAAGCTGAGAACTGTCTGAAAGGTCTGGGACAACGACGGAAACTGGCAAGAATGACATGCGAATGCTTCACCTCAATTAGGCAATGTTCTCAGGCGTCCGCTCCGTCACCTCTGAACTAGTAAACAGCCGGCGCTTGGTGCCGAGGGGTGATTCCCTCTATTATGGTGTGTGGCCTTCTTGCTGAGCTCAGAAATGAAAAGTATGCTTCGTGGATCCATCCTGGGACCAGCGCTGTTGAAACTGCTGAGCATTCCCACGTCTTTGTTGCGGATCATCTTGTTTCTGGTGGCCTTTGGCAGGCTTTCTTTCTCTCTCTCTTTCTCTAGCTCTCTCTCACAGACATACAAACAGCCAGGGTCGCACTCCTGCTTTAGCAATGAACATGAAGCAATGCTGTTCATCCAGTTCACTGACATTTGGAGAACGGTTTTGTTCACACTAATTATTAACCCCCTAAAACCAGACTCAAACCTGCCACATGCTTGGTTCAAACCTCTGATCTAAAATGTGTTTCAATTTGTCATTCATAAAAATGCTACCACTGCCTTAAGCTCTAAGGGCTCTAAGGATATATTCTCTCCTAATTCTACACATTCTCAACAGTTTCATAATAGTTACTGAACAAGTCATTGTGTTAACCTGTAGTTAACCTTTAGAAGAAGAGAGTATTATTTTCTTGTGCCATTTTCTTATTCTCTGAGTTAGAGGGAGTGTCTATAGTGTTTTGGGAATAAAATGTAACCATGGGTTTTTGTAACAGGTCATGATCACCCAGTCAGAGGTCAGGGATGGCAGTGGCTGGCCACTGGATGATGCAGACCTGGAGTCTGGGGATGTAGTTTTTCCAGGAGATCCAGAAGCCCCAGAGAGGACTGCTTTGGAGACCGGACACCGCTCTACCATGCTGGTATGACGGAAGCATTTTGTCCATTTTATAGACAACAGTATGTCACACTGTGTCAGAAAGTGTTTGAAGCAGTGCTAAACTAGAGAAATGAATTTTGAGTACTATTTTACTGACCTGTAAGCATTATGTAGTAAGATTTTGTAGTATTGTAGTATGTTTCTAATATTTACTGAGCCATCATAAACATTGCCAGTTTGTTGTATTTTAACTATAAAACGACTATAAAACGTCATTGTCTGTGTAATTCAGGTGGAGTTATACTGTCATGCAAGGTCTGTCATATACTAGAGTGGGTCATGCTTACAATACCAAATGTATATATTTGTTGATGTATAAATGTCTGAGGAGAGCCTGGAGATCTTCAGCCTTGAGACTACATTTCCCAGACTCCCTCAGTGCTAGTAAAAGCAGATCAGTGAGGGGCTCACCCTTTCTTCACTGGGTCTGTTTTCTGAACTCCTCTCGACCTGTTCCTCTGGAACCCTGCCACATTTCCCTATCTAACTTCAAAGCCCACAGCCCCTTCTTTCTCTCTCTCTCTCTCTCTCTCTCTCTCTCTCTCTCTCTCTCTCTCTCTCTCTCTCTCCCGTTCATGCATCTTTCTCGCTTGTGCTGCTCTTCCTGGACTTTTTACAACATTTTTTCCTGTTTTTTCTTCTTCCGTTCTTCATGATAATTTCTTAAATATTTAACTTCTCTCTGTTTCTGTCTCTGTATAACTGTATTCAATTAAATGTAACTGTAGCCCATTGTACAGACCTTCCATGTTGGTGATCAATCAATCTCTCTCTCTCTCTCCCTCTCTCTCAGTTTAACTGTACTTATCATAAAGGCCAAGATGCTCCAGATGATTCTTTCAAGCTGCCTTTCGGCGGGGTGCCCAAAGATGCGGTGGATAACGTTACGTTCAGCATGGAGCTGTTTAATACCATCCTGTTTCGCTACACAATACAGTCGTCCTTCCTCACCGTCTCCGAGAACAAGCCCGTCTATGTTGAGGTATTACTAGATTGTTGTTTTTAAATGAGAGCACTACTTTCTTTGATACACGTAGTGATTCTACTGCTGCTACATGAAACATGAAAAATGAGGTGTGTTTGTGGTTAAAGTCTAAATTAGGTGTTTAGCTGACAGCCTAGCTCTAATTACTTAGCAGGTTCCAACCGATGACAGACACAGCTCAAGCTAAAAACATGACTTTCTCGAAATTCAGGTGATTAAATAGCACTTGTGACAGACATAGTTCTAAAACATTCTCATGATCCATGTGGTATTTTTAACTGATTGTTGTACACTGTAGGGTGCACAGGGGACAATTCGACTTTTCTTGATTTATTTTTTACAACTTGTTGATGACAGAGGAGCTAAGATGAGGAACCTGAGATGATGAAGGAGCTGTGATGAGGGAAAGTAAGGTGATAGAGGCACTATAATGAAAGCAAAGACGAATTTACAAAAAGCATCATGGCTTGATTAGTCAATTCATCAAACCATTCTTGACTATAGGAATAACACTAGTTGCCAAGTTATTGTTCAAATCAGGCGTTAAAACATTTTCAAAATGTGCAACATCATGTGACGTTTCTAAATGGGTCCTGAATCACTTCATTACTTATGTGCAACATCTTATGTGCAGTAGTCTTCATGTGCAATATTACTTTTTCATTACTTCGTTACTGATCCTCTAATAGGTGCAATAACTTACTCCAAACTACCATTTGTGTCTGTAGTTTTTCCACTCAACTGTGTTGTATATAGTATTTATACTAAGCATTTCTGTAAATATCATAGAGTATTCAGATTGAGCTGTTTTCCTTTCTACAGATTTTTTACTCAGATTTTATTTAGACTTTATATTATATTGCTCTATGCAATCATTTCATAAGCAATTTCCACCAGGATCAATAAAGTTTTCTGATTCTGCTAATGTCAAGCCTGGACATATCAGCAGGGGAGCCCTCACACCTAAGATGTTCATTCAGTAAACTTTTAACAGAATGCAGGTGTAGAGTTACCTTATTGAAGCGGTACGTTAGTCCATACTGCTCTAATTGTTGGGGAATTCTCTGAAAGCTGTGCCACATTGGCCTCTTTTTCATTATTGGTTTCATTTTTCTAGCACATGCGGCCTTTTCTGTCACAGTCGTTCTCATATTGTGTATGTTCTGTCAAACACAGTCAGGCTGCGAGAACAAGTTACGTGTTTTTGAGCAATTCTGCCTGGAGGACTGTGAGCGTTGTGTATATCTGTGCCTTTTTGCCTATCTTTCACTGTCATTCCTGTCAAATAAGTCCAGAGCCTGCTGTGTATACATTTAGTCTAGTCAGGGCCTCTTTTTTAAGGTCGTTTTTGTTTTTTTCGTTCATCACTGGGGGGCTGCCAGAGAAGTTCTGTAGATGTTTGGTTACGGTCAGTAAGAAAAGCTAACACCATCTTTGGTTATGTCTCATTTATGATGCTATGGCTTTCAAAGGTTCTGTTTGTCAGCTGCATACGGAGCTCTCTCCTTTTTTTCAAAAGAGCACAGAGAAGGGCATCTTCGTTTAATATTTAATATTTAGTTAAGATACAGGGATGTATCCATCTCTGCCTTAGGCCATTGAATACCTGTGTATCGCATACTTTGAAAAGTGTTATCCCTAGATGACATGGAAAAGTTTGTTTATAAATATTTTCAGTTTACCAAGTCAGTTAACAGGAAAGAATGTTAGGAAAAAGTGTACTTTAGTTCAATTAATGTATGACTAGCTGTATAGTTTGTGTACTTTCTTTAAATGTTAAGCTACAAATGACCAGCAATATTGTTCGATATATTAACATGCTTAAGGACTTTACTTTCAGTAAATATTAATAAAAGTTATTGTCCAACCAGTTTAAATTCGTTAAATGTTGAGTTATAAATGACCAGCGACACAGTTTAGATAAGGTTATTTATTTAATTCGGTGAAAGTGAAAGGTGAAAGTGAAAGTGACCATTTGTCATACGTGAACACACCACAGCACACAGTGAATAATGTTGTTTTAATAATAATTCATTAATAAAACAACATTATTCATTTAAAAATGCCAACTTATGGGTAATCAGCTTTATTTTCTAGCTGTATTGAAGTATGTCTAATGTGTGTACTTGTACAGTTGGTTATGAATGATTCCAAAATAGGCATCTTTCTGTTTCAGTATAACCTGCCTGAACAAAGTCACAGAGTGCTGAGTTATTAATCCACTGCTATGAAAAAAGTGCAGCTTGTTCCTGTTGTTCTGGCAGCTTTGCACCCAAGTACACCCTTTAAGTTTTCCTTCTTGTTCACCCATAGGAAACCCTGCTTTGCCCTTTTTTTATCCCCTTTATTTCTTTGATTTAGATTTTTCTTTTTGAGTTTAACTCAAAAAGAAAAACTGCGTGGCCAGCAGGCCAATAAAAGCAGAAGCACAGGGGCAGTGCAGTGTAGTGTCTGAGGGTTTGTGCGCTGCAGGCCTTTGAAGCACTGATTTATGGTAGAATCTGCTTTACCCATGTGGACACTGGGCCAGCAGGTCACAAAGAGCTTTGTGTGGGTCTCTGTGTGTCCGTCATTCTGTAAAACCATAAAAAGTCATAACGTCATGCAGGATCCAGAGCATCATCATTCTGGCCTGAAGAACTCTATCCCAACACACCCTCCACACCCCTGTGACCCTCCATGGCCGCTGTGCCATAACTCATGTTGTCCATGTGGCACAAGTGCTTTTGTGCATGTGTCAAAAAACTTGTACTGGATACTTTGGCCGTGTAACTGCATCAGGCTCAAAAATCCAAAGGAAATGGGATATGATGTTTTTTCTGTGGCTGGTGCTGTAAAACTGCAAATCTATTTGTGCATTCTTTAACAAAATCAGATGGGCAAACTCTTTGACAGCCCTTGCAAGGCTGTGGAATGGAAATCCAGATGCGACAGGCCTGTACTGCAGCATGCGTCTCAAACCAAGAACTTCTGTAATGTTGCCACTTTTGGTATAAGCAGTGCGCAGTAGTTGTGTAGCACTACACAGTTAATTCTAATACAATGTGCTACAACTGCCACAGTGGAGCTATTTCCTCTTTCTTATCTGTACAGAACACTGGCAAAAGGCCATTTATTCCATTGAATACATTTAGTGTATTACTCATTTCACTTGTATTGATTTTGCATCTGTGTGAAAAGTCAAAACTATAAAAAGCATGCTAGTATTATGTAGCGGATCGAAGCTAATAAATTAATCTAGAAGTGTTGTTGCATTTTGTAAAGCTTACCCAACACAGGAGCAGTAGCTTCAAATCTATGGATTTGTGGGTAGAGGACAATTAAAGTGTGGAGGAGGCTGGACCATGAGAGGAAGCTGTAGTTTGAAGTTAATAACTCTATTGTGAGGTATTTGTACGGTACTATATGAAAGTATTGGGACACATGACCATTACACCAACAGGGACTTTCATGACATTGCTTTCAAGCACATAGACTTTAATATGGTGTTGGTCCCCTATGCGGCTAAAACAGCTTCCACTCTTCTTTGAAGGCTTTTCACAAGATTTTGGAGTTTCTGTGGGAATTTCTGTCCATTCATTCTGTACAGCGTTTATGAGATCAGGCACCAATGTTGGACGAGAAGACCTGGTTCACAAGCTCCTATCCAGTTCATCCCAACGGTGCTGGATGGGATTGAGGTCAGGGGTTATGGAGCTTGCTTTGTGCACTGGGGCACAGTCATGCTGGAATAGAAAAAGTTCTTCCCCAAACTGTGTCCACAAAGGAGAAGCATGGCATTGTCCAAAATATCTTGGTCTGCTAAAGCATTAAGGTTGTCCTTCACTGGAAACCCTGAAAAACAGGAGTGTCCCAATACTTCTGTCCATGTGGTGTATAACAAAGTGTTTGAAAGAGAACCATGCTTGTTAGATAAGGTTAGTAAAATAAGGTGGAGTACTACATAGTTTAAAATGTCACTGCTGCTAAAGCTTAATCATAGTATTTTCCGAATACAGTCCATTTAGTTAGTGCTATTACATGACATTTAGTTTAGAGTTTTTAAAGTTAATGACCTCATGCTACTCCACACTTTAATGTCATGTAGGTCTATTGCACAAAGCAGTTTAGTTTAATTTAGCCAAAAGTCTAGGCTGTTTAATAGGAGCTGAGGGACATCAGGCTTAAGGAAATGAAACTCTAAATGTAAACAGCTAGAAAATAGCATGCTTTGCATTTTTTTTTCTTTTCTGTCATAATTGCTAAAAATCAATATAGCTGTGTAATACCAGCACTAGTGGACTAAGCAGTGTATTGCACTGCTTTGATGTATGATTTGACTACAGTAAAATAGGCAATATATAGTGTAGTATGTGGTGAATAGTGTGTATAGGCACCAATTAGGTAAGGTCAGTTAAGTTAGGTTAATAATTAAGTAGGGGTAGTAATTAAGTAAACTACTAGACTGCTTAGCATTTTATTGAACAATACAAATGATGGTTCTGTTAACTCACTATTCAAAGTTGAATCAATTACAGTCTTAAGGCAGCCAGGGTACTTACCCTTTTAACTTAAAACACCCAGTCAGTGTTAAAGGATTAGAATGATTTTGGGGGGGGTGTGGGAGTGTCTTGTGGTCGTATGATGGAAAGGCTCTTTTTAATTTGTAAAGCAATCTCACTTTAGAATTGTGTGTTTCTTGGAAGTGAGCGCTCTGACCGTGTTCCTTCAGACCATTTGCATTACTAAAACAAATGGACAGCCCCTGAGGAGCTCATAGTTTCTGAATTTGAACAAATGCCCAATAGTGTGTGTGTGTGTGTGTGTGTGTGTGTGTGTGTGTGTGTGTGTGTGTGTGTGTGCGTGACTGCTTACATATGGAACACTTCCAGACTAACAGAAAAAGAGTGACAGTTGAAGAGTATCACTTCTAGCACTGAAAAGAGCAACATGATTTAGTATTTCTGAGGAATACGCAGCTGATTCATCACATAGCTCAACAGCGCTCTCACTTAATGAATCTTCTTCTCTAATCTCTGAAAAACAACACTGCTTTCTTTCCATCACAGTACAATTTTCTTCATTTTCTATCTTTATCTTTCTCTCTCTACATTTGTTCCATTCTGCAGATTTCGGCCACTAAAACAGATCCTGATCTGGGCTTCGTGATTCAGACATGCTTCATCTCTCCAGATTCCAACCCCAATGTGCCGACTGAGTACATGATCATAGAGAATATCTGCCCAACTGATCCTTCAGTGGTGTATTACCCTCAGAAAGTGGATGTCCGTGTCCCTAATGCCCAAATGGACAGGAAGCGCTTCAGCTTCGACTTCAGGGCACTGTGTAACGTCTCTGTGGTCTTCCTGCACTGTGAAATGTCCCTCTGCTCCAAGACACCAGACAACCACCAGGACCTGCCAGAGGTATGGAGCTTCTCTTCTCCTCTCATCTTCCCCTCTCCTCTCCTCTCCTCTCCTCTTCTCTTCCCTTCTCTTCTCCTTCCCCATTCTCTTATTTTCTGTTCTCTCTTCTCTTTTCCTTACTTTCCTGATCTTTTCTTCTCTTCTTTTGCTATTCTCCAATCTCTTCCTCTTCTTCTCTTCTCTTTTGGACATTTTTTTCTATTCTCTTCATTTTCTTCTTTGTTCTTTTTCACTTCACTGTTCCTTTCTCTTTTCTTCTCTTCTCTTTTTTTTTCCTTTTTCTCTTTTCTCCTCTCTTCTTTTTTGCTTCTTTTCTCTATTTCTACCCCCTTTGCTGTTCTCTTCTCTTCTCTTTTCCTCTCCTTTCTTAATTCCTTTCATTTCCTTTCTTCCTTTATAGCAGAGATTGTGTTTGATTCCCAGTCTTACTTCTTTATGAGCCAAAAGAGTCGAGTGCGGTAATAATTTAGCTTTATCAAAGTGTTTATGTATAATTATTTAACTTTTGATGCACACCTGGACACAATCCTTTCATTACCTTTCGCAGAGATCATAAAGACCCTCTGTTACATTCTGCTGGCCTGACTACTCCATTCACTCTAAACATTTGTGTTTTCAATTCATGGCCTTGGCACTGGTCAACCTGCACCAGCTGTCAGCATCCATCCACTTTTCATGGGAGCAAGATCTATGAATCTCCCTCAGCGTTACCAGGCAACCACCCACACAGTAAACAGAGGCTTTCCCTAGCTTCTTTGAGGTTATATTCCTCCATCCCTATCCTCCCATTCTCCTGTTACTCCTTTTTCAGTGCCAGACTTGCTGAGAGTGCGTTCTCTCTTTTGTGGATCTTTTTTATTCCAGTGATGCACATATTTGAAACAATGAGTTTTTGACAGTGAAATTGAGAAGAGTGTCAACATTTTGAGATTCAAAGGTATTTTAATGACTTGTTTTTGGAGTTTGTGAACAAATGGGAAAGTTCCGTGGCTGAGAAAATCTGTGCAGACAGTGATTTGTTAATACAAATATCCAAGAACAAAGAGCAGGAAAATAATGGACAAGTGATAATCCATCATCTTTTATATTCATTTATTATTAACATCCAATCAGCTCCTTGTTACATTGCAGTTCGTGCAATGATTGTACACTGGTTGTGGTTCTATTATCGAATCTATAATTTGTCTAGTCATTCTATGGTACACATGATGTAATCATCCTGTGATTGAATTTATAACAATAACAATAATATATAGTCATATCACCCACCTCTAGAATTTCCATTTCTGGGTCCAAATTCTCCTTCAGATCCCAAAATCAACATGTTGCAGCTGCAGAACAGAAAACATTTGACTTTTTTTCATCACCTTCACATGCAGTGCATGCTCTTATTATACATGGATGAATGAAATAGCTTCAATTAATAATAAGCTTTAATTAATAATCTCTCTGCTATGTCTGGTACTTATTTATTTTTTCATTTTCATAAAAAAACAAAAGGGTTTTAATATTACCTAACATCTGGCTGCTTTGTAAGCTTCTGAAGTTAGTCTTATGTTGCTAAATAATGCTCATCCTCAGTGAGATGTTGGGTAAACAGCATTAACATTATGAAATATTTCTTCAAATATCTTCACGTTTCCCTAAATATCTTAAAACCGGTACGAAAATGTAACACATTTTAAACATGTACAGACTTGGACCCGGCAACAGTATTAACAGAAGGTCAGTGTGTCTTAAGCAGATAGAACAAAAGAGCTGGGCTGATCCGGATGGCTTTAATCATCTTTTTTCCTTTGATACCCCCTACTTTTATGAAACATGATGTGAAAAAATTCTGCAGCCAGCCTCACAGATGCCTTTCATCCCCATGTGCCCACAATTTTCATCTGGGGATGCTACATCAAGCATCAGGAAATAATATTCAATTTTTGCTGTTTTAGAACATTTGGTGTATTTCTTAGTGCCCATGTGCTATACACTCTGCCTCTTCTTCTGTTCTCTTCTCTTCTCTTCTCCTCTATTTTCTTCTCTTCTCTTATCTCTTCTCCTCTCTTTTCTTTTCTTCTCTTCTCCTCTCCTCTCTTCTCTTCTTTTCTCTTCTACTCTCTTCTTTTCTCTTCTCCTCTCTTTTCTTCTCTTCTCTTATCTCTTCTCCTCTCTTCTTTTCTCCTCTCTTCTCTTCTCATTTTTGATTGTTTATGTTCACCTGCAGAGTAACTTTATTACTAGCTGCTGAAATACTCTTCTCTCTACAGTGTATGCTTCTTTTTGCTTTTTTCTCTCTTGCTTTTTTTCTTTTCTAATCTTTTCCTCTTGTTTTGCTTCTATCATCTCTTGCCCTTTTTCTCCTCTCTTGTTCTAAACATCTCTTATTTTCTCTTCTCTTTATTTTGCTTCTGTGTTCTTTTCTCTTAATGTCTCGCTTCTCTTTATTGATCTTCTTCTCTTCTCTGTTTTCCTTTTTTCTCTTTTCTTGCCCCAGGACCTGTTAGAGGTATGGATCTCTTCTGTCCGCTTGTTTTGATTGTTTATGTTGGCCAGCAGAGTACGCTAGGTTTTTATACTTTGTTTACCTTTATTTACCGGCTGCTGTAATCCTCTTCTTCTTCTCTCTGCAGTGTATGCTTCCAGATGAAGCATGCCAGAGCATCAGTGGGGATACCATTATGAAAATGATGATGAACACCAAAACCTCTACCAAACCTCTGGTGGTCATCTCAGACAATGAAGGCGGAGTGGACATCGATCCTGTCCAAACAGACACACACAGACCTGGTAAGACTGTCTCTAATAGGTCTACAGGCAAACAAATAATCAGTACTATTAAAACTCTTAGCCTACCTGAGAAAATAACATGCAAAGCCATTTATCTGCATAGGATCCAGTTCCTGCTTGGACTAATGAATTCTTCCTGAGGGTAAATCAGGTGTTCTGCTGGTTAAACTTAACAAATCCTTACAATGATCTTGCAGGTTTTTTTATATAGCACATTATCATGCACAAGAAGTCATCCAATGTGCTTTGCAGGGATAGAATAAACAATAGAATAAAATAGAATAAAACAAAATAAAAGAAAACTGAAAATGCAATAGAAGTGCTGAGATTGAAAAGACATTACAGATTACAGTTTTTAGCAGCTTTTTACAGGTTGATCCATAGCAGTAAAAC
Source organism: Hemigrammopetersius urotaenia (assembly GCA_037974485.1). Lineage (NCBI taxonomy): Eukaryota > Metazoa > Chordata > Actinopteri > Characiformes > Alestidae > Hemigrammopetersius > Hemigrammopetersius urotaenia. Next base: position 21,987 of record JBBPDC010147317.1, read on the forward strand.
AAGAAATCGTAATGCATACTGTAATGTTATATAGTGATTTTACACATATTACACAGAAAATGGTTTTAATCAACCCTAAACCTTTTACACAGAAGCGCATGTATCTTAGATAACAGAAGTTTTAATGATAGTAGCTGGTTTATAGTATAGTTCTACAAAAAGAACACTTTAACCTTTAGTGAGATAAGCAATAGTGTACTATCATTTAAGGCTGTGGAGGTAAGATGCTATATGGAAAGTGTGTGTGTGTGTGTGTGTGTGTGTGTGAGAGAGAGAGAGAGAGAGAGAGAGAGAGAGAGAGAGTGAGAGAGAGAGAGAGAGAGAGGGAATGGTACATTTTCTATCAAGCCACACAGTGTGG
>JBBPDC010147338.1:0-22346 GCA_037974485.1 Hemigrammopetersius urotaenia
GTGTGTGTGTGTGTGTGTGTGTGTGTGTGTGTGTGTGTGTGTGTGTGTGTGTGTGTGTGTGTGTGTGTGAGGGTGCGAGAGAGCGAGAGAGAGAGAGAGGGAGGAGAGAGAACTCTTCCACTGTGCTTCCACGTTGCAGAGCTATGAAGCAGTGATGCATAAACCTCTGTTTTTGAGCGTAATAACACATGAGTGCCTTGGCGCTCTTGCCAGTTTTCCTGCCATTGTGACCGAATATTGTGCCTAAACTGAAAGTCGGGAGAAAGACAAGTAAACACTTCAACCACAGTGGGTCATTCTAAGTCAGAGCGGATAGGGAAAGTTCTGTTATAAAATCAATGAATAGTCAAATAATAGAAGCTTTTTTGTTTGAGGATTGATAAGTTTTGACCTGTTTTTTTTATGTTTAGTCATTACCGGTTCCCACCTGCTCACGTCAAGTAAGATGTTAACAGAATGTGAGATGGATTCTGTTCTGTTGACTGCTCATTTAAAGTAAACTCAAATTTTTTTAACACAAAATGTTTTTTGCAGTGTTTTAACATACAATGTACAATCATCTAAGTCTCTGTTTATTATAATACAAAAGAGAGAAATTGTAGAATAGACAAATCATAATATCATTTTACTGGCAATAAATTTGCAGTGATTTCAGACTTTTGTATGTATGATTGAATGAATTGGCTTTTGAGGCTGCATTCAACCCCAGGGAATACATGGCAACCATTTGAAATGCGGAGCCTATTGCTTATTTAGCGTGTGATTCAGACACATGCTCTGCGACAGGCAGCATAATCAATGCCGACAGTGGACCATCACCATTTCATTAACACTAAACCTCCTCTGTTTCCATGGCAACCAAAAAAAACAAAAGACATTCACTTGTTCTGCTTGTCTGATGAGAACAATGGTGGAGATCCTGCTGGACTGCTGCTATGGAGATCTTAGCACTTTGACAAGACATACAGAAGAGACAGTTCAGTCACATGGATTGGAATTGTTAGTCAAAGTAAAAGATAATGAATTAGAGTCCAACCTCATGATCCATTTATCTTAAGTCTTGTGCTCCACCCACCATTAAATATGCAGCATTAAATGGTGTAACTGGAATTATTTTATTTAAGTGGTTTTACCAATGTGGGGTTTTCCCCCTTTTTTTTTAAAAAATGTGACCATGCCCCAAAGCCCACACATAAAGTAATGTGGCCCTTTATAGTCGCATGAACATGTCACACCACAGCACACAATGTGACCAATGTGTAATTCTTTTTCTGAATTTAGCCCATTTATCAAGTGAAGCAGGGGTCTGCCACCAATGGGTGTGTGTGGGGATGGAACCTTGCTCAAGTGTTCCTCAGTGATGACACTAGCAGTTTGGTTTCTGACCCCACAACCTTGTGATCACAGGAGCAACCAGGCCAACAGCTGCCTTAATAACAACCCCAAATGTAACCCCGTAGTGTTGGTAATGTGATGTTACCAGTGAGATGTTATCAGTGAGACATTATGAAGCCGATGTCATCACTGTTACCAACAATGTGTTGTTTCTAATCTGATGATTCCATTTATGTGGCGTTACCACCATAGACGGTTATAAAAAGGTGCCACCAGTATAGTGAGACATAGTGGTACCAACACGATGTTATCAGTGAGGCATCAAGACCAATATGTTACCATACTGATCCAAAACAACAGTAGCAACAATCAAGGTTTGAATCATCATGTCCTGGATTATCTTGCTCGGTTTGTTACCACTCTGGTGTGACCTATGTGAAGCGACAAATATAGTGTTACTAACATAATTAGCTTTTTCATGGATTTTCTTTTTCTTTGTGGATTGCAGGTGTTTTCAACTAAATGGAAAATCGAAGCCACTGTTATTTGATATCATGACATGTCTCACTCATGGAAGATGAGGAACATCCTGTGCAGATGCTAGCAATGGCCCTTCCAAAGAAAACACTCTTCTTTTCCATCACTCTCCACCTTTCTCTCCATCATTCTCATCCAGAGAGGTGGAGGGGCAGGGGGAAAGATGGGGGTGTGTTATTGCTGCAATTTATGGGTTGCCAGAGTGCTGTTTCCGCTCCAATCCCTCTCTCCAGAGCAGGAATACCTTAGTAGGATTTATAGCTGACAGGTTGCCAGATGCTAATGGGAATTCACAAGTGAGAAAAGGGGAGAGAGAGAGAAGTGAAAGAGAGTGACAAAATGGAAAACAAGAGAAGGAGAGAGAAAGGAGGAGCAGAAAGGATAACCTTTTCTGCTGACGGCATATTAAAGTTCTGAACAGCAACGTCAATGGTCTATAATCGTCTTTCAGCTTTAAAGAAGTTTCGTCTTTGTTCTCGTTCTCTCTCTGTCTCTCTCATTTTCTCTCTTTGTCTCTGTTTATCTTTCTTTCTCACTCATTTTTGTATCTCTGTGTGTCTCTTTCACACTGTAATATTTAATGTATGTAACGTAATGTATTATTTTATAATGAGTGAGATAGGTTGGGGTTAATACATTAAATACTATAGTGTGAGCGAGGGACAGAGAGACAGAGAAAGTGAGCGATAAATATCTATAAATTTTACACACTCAAGCTGATTTGCTGGCTGTCTCAGCAGCGTTTAGATTTATCTCACCTCAGGCCAAGCTTTACTGATAATTAGATATACACTCCAGTGTGTGTGTGTGAGTGCACGTGCATGTACTGTAAAGGCCATAAGATGTATTGACACTGCACTATCTATCCAATTAGCTAAAAAGCTTTACTTTCCCGTGCATGCATGCTCACACACACACTTGTCCTTCAGGATCAGGTGTGACGGTAGTATTAATGGTAGATGCCTTACTCTGGAGATACTGCAAATACTGTTGTTTCTTTTTTTTATTTAGACATTTAGATAAGTTTCAATCATACAGCCATTCTCAAACCCAAGGACACTTAAGAACAGCTTCAAAACACAACGCATAAGCAAACTGGCCCAGTGGAAGCCCTTAGACATGAGAGTGGGTCCCTTTTAGCCCAGAACATCTTGTACCACACTGTAGCGTCCCTCGGAAACCTTGTGGCTGTGATGTAGCATAGCTCTCTCCCTCTGCCTCCTTTTGGATTACAAGATGGTTGCCTTGGAAAATGATCCTTCTCTTATCTTTTGCTTTGCCATAGGCACTGAATAACTGAACAAACAAGCAAGCACACAAATAAATAAAGACACAAGCAAGCTCTGCGTTATCCTCTGCATTCTCTACCTTTCCTTTCTCCTTCTTTTCGTGGCACCCTAACGACAAAGCCAGGAAAACTATGCCGATTCTGCTGTTGAACTTTATTCTCCCCCTCCCTCCTCTTTTTATTATTACTGTATCATTAGAACGCTCCTTTCCTTTGGAACAAGAATGAGAGCACTGACGTCTGTGGCGTGTGCGGGGGAGGCTGAGGTGTGTGATTATATAAGTGAAGCAAATTTACAGGTTTGGATTTGTAAGACCCCGCTGGTTATTCTGGTGGACTGCGTGTGATACTGTGTTTGCTTTTTTTTCTTTTCTTTTTTGCTCTTTCTGGCCTTCAATTTCCTCCTCTGCAGGAACAACATAGAATTCCAGTTCTTGTTATTTAAGCAGTTATTAATGATTGCAGGAAATGCAGAGATGATAGAGAGAGAGGGGTTGCGTCACTCTGGTGGTCCTCTGTCAAGGCCCATAAGTTGATTGACAGCCACTGAATTATGGGTTTTCATGCAGTCAACATTGTTACTTTTTGCTGCAGTCATTTTCAGTAGGATGGAGGGTTTGTGTGTGTGTGTGTGTGTGTGTGTGTGTGTGTGACCTCCTAGTGCTGAAACCATCATGTGATGTGAGTCCTAGCTAGCAGGGGGAATTGAACACAGCTAAATTGGGGTGAAAGTGGTAACCTAAACAACTTTGAAACACCTACATTCCTAAGGACTCACTCATTTATATTCCATATATGGACTCAAAGACATGCCCACAAGGATACAGACAGGCCTAATTGGCCAAAACCCTAACTATTACATACAAAATGCATTTAGATCCTTGGCTTGGAATAATGTGTTAAAACGTTTGTAATGAAATCTAGATAAGAGATAACACTGTAAACAATGCTTGGAAGCTCCACCCACATTATTTCAATATTCAGAGCCACATAAGAGTATTGGTTGCTTTCCCAGTAGTACTTAGCAGCTGATTACTAACAGATGTTAACTAATCTGACCTGAAATTTGACCCGTGTCTCTCAGAATGGACCTGTATGGAATCTACAGGAATCTGCTGTAAATTTATATCTGTTCTTTACAGTATGTACGCAAACTGGACATTTAGGTCTTTGTGGCAGTAAAGGGCACCTGAAACTGCTGTGTATGTGTGTGTGTGTGTGTGTGTGTGTGTGTGTTTGTGTGTGCTCTGTTAGAATTGGGGAGCTGACTTGTTCTCACTAATGACATGAGTAAACATAGATCAAATTTTGGAGTAACAATTAGAACAGTGCTAATGATGATGATGATGATGATGATGATTAAAGCGTGATTAAAAAGCTCATGATAGCTGCAAGTTAATCATGTCAAACACTGTGTCTCACACACACACATACACCAGCACACTTGAACCTGTATTGTGACTAATGATACATAGTGATACCTGGCATGTGCGATCACAGCAGTATAATGTAATTGTAAAGCTACATTAATGAAGTAATATAAAGTTCAATAATTAACCTGTATGTTTCAAAGAGGCCCCCCCAGAGAGGCAAGACGATTATTAAAGCGTGTGTGTGGGTCAGGTTTCTGCACATAACAAGCAGAGAGAGAGAGAGAGAGAGAGAGAGAGAGAGAGAGAGAGACATCTGTGTTTTGATTATTGCTCATCTCAATGCTTTGAATCCCTTTTACGCTGGGTTTCAAAGACGCTATGAATGTGTGCGAGTGTATTTGTATTTGTGTGTGTGTTTGTGTGTGCGTGTGTGCGTGTGTGTGTGCTGTTATAGATTTTTATAGACTCGCTTTTTGTTTTCTGAAGCCACTCCAATCTGAGACTCTTTGATTTTTATAATTAGACCATTACAAGACATCAGAGAGCATTTATACAGGAACAGAAGATGAGAAGCAGAGAGAGGGAGAGGAAGAAGAAATGAGAGAGAGAGAGAGAGAGAGAGAATGAGAGCATATGAGATGGGATGAGAGAGACAGAGGGGGTGAAAGACAAAAAGAAGAAGAAGAGGGAAGGGGGAAGAAGGAGAGAGAGAGGAAAGAGAAGAAGAGTGGGAGAGAGAGAGGGAGATGGAAAGAGTGAGAGATTGAGAGAAAAAGACAGATAGAGAAGGAATGAGGGAGAGTGAGATGAGAAGAGAGCAAAACGGAGGGGCGAAAGACAAAAAGAAGAAGAAGAAGAGGGAGAGAGAGAGGGGACGGGGGAAAGGAGACTTTCAGTTTGGCTTCATTTAGGAAAGGGAAAACGAAAAAACCCTGAAATCACCACTTAAACATACACCTCTCCTACATCCCTAACAGATACAAATCTTTGATCTAATTCCCCCTTTTACGATCTGTGTATATGGTTACTCTCCTAAAGTCCAGAACACTTTCTGTCTGTGCCCCTTCACAAACCAGCCTGAGGGATTTCCATACAACCAGTTTGGCTTGTCCCACTAGACAATCAGGAACGACATTTGCCTGCACAGCCCCAGAGGGGAACCAGCCTGGGACCGTCAGCAGAGGCATGAATGGATCAAATTTTGCCACAGAAGTGTTGGTGGGTTGGTGGAGTAGCATTCTCCATGATAGAGTGCTTAGCATGAGGTCTCTATGCTAAGAGAGAGAGAGAGAGAGAGAGAGAGAGAGAGAGAAAGAGAGCCAGAAACAGAAAAGTAGAAAAGAGGGAGAGACAGAGTAGCTACAGAGGGATAAGAAAAAAACGTCAAAAAGAAAGATGGCGATAAACAGAAAAAGTAAGATGGGGAGGGAGAGAAAGAAGTAGAAAAGAGGGAGAGAGCTACAGAAAGAGAACACGAAAGATGGAGATAAACAGAAAGAGTAAAAGACTGGGAGGTGTGGACCGAAGCTGATAGAACCTCGGTTTGGTTAAAACACGCATCTGTGCTGTTGCTCCCTGCTTCAAACATGTGAGAGTGTTTATGCTCCTCACTTCCTCCACTTTTCTCACTCTGCACCACTCTTCCTTTTTTCTTTTTTTGTTCTCATATGTTCTCTCTGTCTGCAGATTCAGTTCCACTCTGTCATTCCATAAATACCTAATATTTCTCTCTCTCCCTCTCTCCCACTCTGTTTCTCGCCATCCCTCTCTCTTCAATTATCTCGCTTTTACTGTTTTACTATTTACTATTTACTTCTTTCTTTTTGCATTCTTTTTCTCTCACTTCATGTTATTTCTCTCTTTCTCTTTCCCTCCCTCTCTCTCATTTTAACTGCTTTTCTCTCTCTTATTTCTCTTCTTGTATCTGCATTGCTTTTATTCACCATTCTTTTTTTCTAGCCTGTCTGTCACTCTCTTTCTCTCTCTGGTAAGACTAAGATAACTAATGCCAGCGCTATTGAGACCTAAACATCTCCCATTACACTTCCAATGCCATTGGTTGCCATGACAACCACATCTGCTTTTTACACTCACGTGCCAAATACTTCTCACACGTATGAATGTGTCTGCGTGTGTCAGCGCGCGCGTGTGTGTGTGTGTGTGTGTGTATGTGTGTATGAGTGTGGGTGGATGGGTGTGAGTATGTGTTTGAGAGAATTCAACATTTTTGCTCAAGTCCTTCTCACCATCTCTTGTTTGTGTTTTTTTCTTTTTCTATGCAGTTTATCATATTTTTATTCTCTCTCTTCCACACAAACACACACACAAACACTAAATCCTCATTTTGGGGCAACAAGATTTACAAAATGTTTTGAAGGAGAGAGAGAGAGAGAGAAAGAGAGAGAAAGAGGAGAAGAAGAACCAGAGAGAGAGAATGAGAAAGAAAGAGGAAAAAAGTTGAGTGTACCCCCACACACACACACACACGCACAGTCAGTTCCTTTTTATTTCTGTGAATGTGTTTGATCTTTACAATAAAAACATATAAACTCCATTCCTGTTTTAAACTTTTTTTTAAATGTTTTAAATGAATTTTGATCTCATTTGATTGTAGTTGAAATCATAACATTGCCTGTAGTTAACTGGTTCTGTATAGTATGACTGTAATTAGACTGCATTATTCATAACATCATCTGTAGTTAATTAGTAAACTGTAGGATTTTACTGTTGTTTAGGTGTTTTGCATAACATTATCTGTAGTTAATTTGCAGATGGTAGGATTTCAGGGCTTTGACTTCATGATTTGTTATATTTATTTTCTTGTTTTGGCATTTATAACGTTCTTTTTTGCGCTCTTGTTTCCACCTCTGTGTCTTTGTTTTCCCTCGCCATGTGTCTGTGCTTCTGTGTGAGTTTGTTGTTATTTTGGTCTGTGCCCTTACCCTGTTCACCGGTGTCTTGTCCTTTTGTGCTCCACTGCCCAGGTGTTTCCCATATTTTAGTTAGTAAATGCCCCTCTGTTTCAGTCTATGTCGGTCAGGTCTTTGTGTTTCTTGCCTCAGTGTTTCTTGGCTCAGTTTTTGCCATAATTTTCTCTGCATGGTTTCCATCCTCTCCGTATCTCTCTGTATTCAACCCTGGTCCATCATTGTTTGTCTGCTATTGTGTGTTATTTGTAGGAGGGCTGCACAATATATCGCAAATTTACTGTCATTGCAATATCAACATGCGCAATATACATATAGCAGAAAAATATACACATCACGAAAGACTGACTGAACAGCAATAAATGGTGTTTTTCCAAAGCTCTTCACCCAGTGCCACAGAAAAGAGGGCAAAAAAAATCACTGAGCAGTTTCTTCATCTTCTGTACTATTGTTATAGATTCTTCCTTTTGCTATTTTTTGTCTGGCTAAGAACTTACTATATTTTAAATTATGTTCACATTTATTTAATATTTAAAATGATTAAAAATATATATTTTTTTATAAATTCTTTTAAAAGAATGTATTTTATTTTTTTAGTCTGCATAGACTAGACAGCGTCTGGAGTCTATATTACCAGCAAATCCAAAGCGGAAAAACATTAACACTATAAAAGCTAAGTTTTTACTTACTTACCGCATGTGATATCGCCATCGTAACACTCAGCAACATTATCGCATATCGCATGTTTTCCTAATATTGTGCAGCCCTAATTTGTAGCATTATCTGTATTTAATTGCTAGATTGTAGCATAACTGCACATTGACTGTATTATCAGTAGTTAATTGGTAGAGTGAAGGATGACTGTAGTTTGACTGTGTTAATCTTAATGTTGTCTGCAGTCAACTGACAGAGTGTAGGATGAATGTAGTTTTGATTCCCTTTTTCACAACATTCTTTGCAGTTAATTGGAGATAAGGCTGATTATTCTCAGCATTATCTGTAGTTCATTCAGATTGTAAGGTGACCGTAGTTTGCCTGCCAATTTAGTAATGCATGGTTTTAATTGGTACAGTGCAGGAGTGTAGTTTGACTCTGCCATTGCTAACTTTAATTGTAGTTTGTTGGCTGTATAATTACTAATATCTGTAGTTATTCAGTTAGTATGAAGTTTAAGATGACTGAAGATGACTATTTTGTGTAGCTAATTGGTAGCTTGTGAGATGACTGTATTTTGACTGCATTATCAGTGGCCTCATGTATTTTACTGTAGATCACTTGTCACTTGACTGGAGTTTGGCTGCTCTGTTGGTCTGGCTGTATTCTACAGTGCATGTGTCTCCAGTGTGTCTATGCTACTGGAGATGCAGCCCTGTTGGAATAACATCCAGGGCCTTTTCTCAACCCCACGGCCAAAAACACCTTTAGATGTAGGTCAGCTCATGCCTGTCTATGTAATGTGAAGGGGTACATTATAGTGTGTAGTGTCTATATGACTCATCACTGCATATATGTCTTTATATTGCATTCCTATATAATGAGAATAGGAAGACAGTCTCATGGTCTGTATCTGTGCGCCTGTGCTCTCTCTGTCTTTTTGTCTGGCATTTTCTCTGGCAAAGCCCACATCCTGCACCCAAAACCTGCCAGCTTTTAAACCCTCCTGCGCTTACGTGGGTGTCTGGAGCCGGAAGAGTAGAGTTGAAATAAAATCCATGTCTGTCACTCACTCTAGTGGAGCTGCCAACAGATGCAGAACAGACATCAGAAACAGGAAAAAAATCATAGCTAATTATACGCTGACTGTGCATGTGTTACCCAGAGAATGAAAATTTCTTCCCATTTTCTGTCTGTGACCAAAAAAGAGCATGCTTTTCTCTTATAGCATGCTGCAAATTGTGTATGTGGTATTAATTATGTGTGTATTATGTATATAGTGTTCATCTGCTACATTTAAATCACTAACAGATGTGAGTGACATTGAAAATGTGGCAACAGTGGCACCTGTCAAGGGATGTGAGTATGTGCACATATGGTCATTTGTCTCCAGTCTCCTGCTTAGATGGCAGCAGTTTTATCCACCCATCCAAGTGATGTGCTCGGTATATCCTCACTAGGGTCGCGGGTGCTTTGAGCCTATATAGGGGTTAATGTCCGCAGTGGTATATCACTAAACACAATAACTGTCTCACCGTGCACATCTCATTTGCAATGAGGAAGGATGTGTGTGTGTGTGTGTGTCTGTGTGTGTCTGTGTGTGTCTGTGTCTATATTACTGTTAAACACAGTAACTGCTGTCCCACCACACACATTTCACTTTGAATGAGGGATGAGGGAAGATTTGTGTGTATATCTATGTGTATCTGTGTGTGTGTGTGTGTATTTTGTTAGCAGTAACTCCCGTTGACATTTGTTATGTAAATTAGCCATCTAAAGGTTAATCAACCCAGCTGGACCACATAATGGGTATCAATATTGAGCAGATATGCTTTTCTGTTTGTGTGTGTGTGTGTGTGTGTGTGTGTGTGTGTAGAACTAAGGGCTGTCAACCCCTAATCTACATTATTAATGACTTTTTTTTCTTGCTCAGTCCAGCTCTCTTGCTTCTTGCAGTCTCAGTTTCAGTTTCATCTCTCTCCCCTCCACTGCCAAACTGTATTAATCCCCCCGTGCTAGAGGATTTTCTGCTCTCTAAAATCTGGCAGCATCTGCCTTGTAATCTCAGGCTGCACACACAATGGCTTAGATGCAACCACAGCATCAAATCTTCTCTGAATGGTTGAGTTTAACTCACTTTCACTCTGTGATCTGATAGGCTTTGATGAATGACAGACTTCAGTGTGATGGAAGCGAATGATTCAGTTTGCCCATGATGCATATTTTTAGCATATTTTGCTGCAAAATTGCTGCCGTCCAAAGAAAAACATTCTAAACCTGTGAACAAAAATACATTTTGAGTGCATTTTAATGGAAGTGAACAAAATTGCTATTTCAAGCGTTTGGGACCATTCATGTTGGATGACACAGCCACGACTCATCTTCAGTGCTCTGACTTTTTCCTCCAAACATGGTGAGTGAAGTTTAGACCAAAAAGTTCTATTTTGGTCTCATCTGACCACATGACTTTCTCCCATGCCTCCTCTGGATTATCCAGATGGTCATTGGCCAACTTCAGACGGGCCTGGACATGTGATGACTTGAGCAGGGAACCTTCTGTGCAATGCGTGATTTGAAACCATGACTGAATAGTGTTCTACTGACAGTGACCTTTGAAACTGTGGTCCCAGCTCTCTTCATGTCATTGACCAGCTCCTCCTGTGTAGTTCTGGGCCCCACGAGATGAGATCTTGCATGGAGCCCCAGTCCAAGGGAGACTGACAGTCATCTTTAGTTTCTTCCATTTTCTGACAATTGCTCCAACAGTTTATTTTGACCAAGCTGTTTGGCAGTTGCCCCGTAGCCCTTTCCAGCCTTGTGGAGATCCACAATTTTGTCTCTGGTGTCTTTGGACAGCTCTTTGGTCTTGCCCATGGTAGTAGTTAGAGTCTGACTGACTGTGGGGTGGACAGGTATCTTTAAAGAGCTCAGACAGGTGTTACTAATTAGGATTACTAAGTGGAGTAGAGGTGGACTTCTTAAAGGCAGAGTAACAGGTCTTTGAGAGCCAGAATTCTTGCAGATTGCCAGGTGTTCAAATACTTATGTGCAGCAGTGCACTACAAATAAATTCTTTACAAATCATACAATGCGATTTCCTGATTTGTCTCTCACAGTGGAAATGCACCTACAATGTGAATTTCAGGTGATTTCTAAGTGGGAGAACTTGCAAAATCGCAGGGTGTTCAAATACTTGTTCTTCACCGTATCTTCACTGTGTCTATCTGTGTGCCTCTTTATTCCTTCTCTCTTTACCCCTTCTCTCATCATACATTACATCTTACTGTAAAATATTAAATCTTCATGTAATTTTAATAAGCATGCACTATTATGTCGTTTGTGAGACTCATTCACACACACAAAAAAAGGCCAGCAGTCTTTTCTGGTATTGAAGGTTGTGAGCTTTGTAGTGGGTTGTGTCTGAGTGAACCTAAAGGTTGCACTGTGCTGCCAGTTCATGTAGGAATTTGGAAAAGCTGGAATGATACAGGTTAAACCAATAAGCCTGCAGGCCATGTGGGCAGATCGAATGTCAATACAGCAAACAAGGCTCAGTGTCAGCTTAAACCACCACGAGAGAGAGAGAGAGAGAGAGAGAGAGAAGGAGAGAGGGGGGGGGTGAAGGGGTGGGGGGGGTACAGGGCAGGGATGGAGACAGAGAGAAAGAGAGGGGGGTGTGTATGAGTAAGGAAAGAGAAAGTATTAGAATTCTGGCATGCTTAATTAGATTAAATTCAAAACATAGTTCATTATACACTTATGCAATCATAAATGAAGCAAAATAAAGTGTTTTGAGCCCTGTTTCTATTACTTTCCACCCTAACGCACTCTTATTGATCCACTAGAGGCTGTAGGTCAACACAGGGTTTCAGCACCATGGACAGGGCACAAGGACAGGAAGACTAAAAAAACTCACTGGGTGGTTGAAAATAAGTAAAGTGGTCCTTATTGACACACGTGAATACACCACAACACAACACACAGTGAGAAATGAGTGAGGGTGACATTTCTGCATTATTGTACTGGGTAGGAGCTTGAAAATCCTAATTTGAAAGACCTTCTTAATAATCCAGCATTACCATGCACAGAAAAAAGTTTTAAAGCTTAGTAAACAGACTCCCTTATCTTTTAATAATTATTTTAATGTAATAAGTATAAAATAATATGTTATAATATGATGAATATTAAACAATAGTTTAACTTGTGCTTTTAACTTACTATAAGAAGTTTTATTAAGTTAAAACATCAAGTTTCAAGATAAAAACTAGCATTTTAACTTATGAATTAGTGTTTTAAGTTATGACAAAGCAAAAAAATTGTTCGTTCTAAATTTCATATATTGATTCATTTTCTTTAACCGCTTAATCCTCATTATGGCCGTGAGTAACCAGAGCCTATCGAGGGGTCTACGGGCACACACACACACACACACACACACACACACAGTCCATTTAGAATCCCCAGTTCACCTGACGCTCATGTATGTGGACTGTGGGAGAAACCGGAGACCCCGGAGAAAACCCACATCACCATGAGGAGAACATGCAAACTCCACACACACACACGAGACCAGGACCCGGATTTGAACCTCCAGCCCAGAGGTGTGAGGCAACAGTTTTACCCACTGTGCCACCATGGGGCTGTTCTAAATAATAAAATTTTTATATTTTGAGAAGCTATAACTGAATTTTTCTGCTGTATTTGGAAGTTTTTAGGTTTGACCTGACCTGTTATTGCATGTGAATCAGAGGTACGGTAATCCCCCGCTTTTCACGGGGATTATGTTTCAAGAGTACCTGCGTATAGTGAAAAACCACGTTGTTGTGTTTTGGAAGGTTGTTGGACAAAAGTATTGGAACATCGTGGCGAGGTTATCAGTTTTCAAGGAATAACCTTTGATCTACTCAAACTAAAAAATACAAATGAGAGCTTGTTGGAAAGGTCCGCGGAGAAATTGGAGCGCGGGGCTCAACCCTGGTGTGGAATTCGAAAAAAGGGCTTCCAGGTCAGCTACATTATCCTTTTTTATGAAAACATCCAGAAAAATATATATTTATTGCCACAAAAAACAAAAAAATGCCAGAGGATATTTGCAGTTTTTGCGTTGTTGTGGGGATTTCTGCGTAAAACTATGAGTTTGGCTCTCAAAAAAATCCGCATGACTGAATCCACGACTCCTGATCTGCGTAAAACTGGGGGTTTACTGTAAACATGTTTCCAGAAATAATATTGGAACATGTGTCCCAATTGAATCCTATAATCTAGAGAAGGTGCTTAAGGAAACTGCCATTAACATGCATTAAGGTGTGTGTGTGTTTGTGTGTGTGTGTATGTGTTTGAGAGAGAGAGAGAGAGAGAGAGAGAGAGAGTTTCACACATCAGGCCGTTGATGGCCTCCCAGGGACCGTGCTCTGGTAGTGGAGAACCACATTCATGCATGAATGTGTGTGCGTATGTGTGTCTGTCTGTCTGTTTGTCAGAGAGCATGTCTTCAGAATATAAAAAAGGGTACTTTACACCTCTGGAGTGTTTGACTGAGCACCTGTGCCTCCCTATCTTTCTCTTTCCCCTCTCTTTCTTTGTTTATGTAACTCTTTCTCTCTCCCCCACATTTTCTTTGTTTCTCTGTCTCCCTCTCTCTCTCTCTCTCTCTCTCTCTCTCTCTCTCTCTCTCTCTCTCTCTCATCTGGAACTGTCAGGAGCCTAATTAACCCCTCAGACACGAATAGCAATCATTTGAAGGACGTACATGCTCTGAATATTTAACACACTTACACACATGCGCACATGCACAAACACACACACACATGCTGGCACTTAGTGGCAAGCAAATTACACCTCTAATCCTGTTTCCGCTGGGCATTATGTGCGTGTGTGTGTGTGTGTGTGTATGTGGATACCCTCTGCATGTGATATTAGCATTAATTTCCCTCTTTTCTGTCTGTCTTCATTTGCTTTAAATTCCTGATGACTTTTTTATCTCTCACTCCATGTCTTTCTTATTATGCTTTGTCTTACCACTCACACACACATACACACACACACAGACACACGCACACACACACACCTACACACACACACACATACTTCATTTTTTTTTTGCATTCATATTTTATTTCTAAGGAATCAATCTATACTGCAAAGTATACCAGTAGAAGCCTCAATATTGGCCTGTACTTTTCATATTAGTTTCTTGGCTATAAAACACACTGCATAAAAAAGGATCAGGGCAGTGACTGAGTATTGCTAATAGTATCATTTATCATTAAGTTGTCTTTATTTTAAGTATCATTATTAAGTTTTCATTAGACTTTTGTAGACTTAAGACTTCAATTCATTTTATACATATGAAGCACTATTTACATTTTTAGTATACTACATGTTTTACAGTTTTCATATAATTACTTAAAAATTCAGATACTCTGAATTATTCGTACAGTTACAGAAATAGCTATTTCTGTGAACATACGAATAATTCAGAGTATCTACTGAAAATATTCCAATAGTTAATTAATAATCCATACTAGTAATAATAATTTATAGTTGTTTCTGAATTATTCGTAGTATTTCAGTGTCATTCCTAGTAGTTTGTTTATAATAGTATAGTTCATGCATAAATAATAGTAATAATTCATAGTAGTTAATTAATAACTCCTAGTAGTTACAGAATAATTCATAGTAGTTCATCAGTATTTCATTAATCACTTCTAGTAGGTAGTCGGGATGCACCCAAATATGAGGAAAATGAGGAAACACTTGGCCAAAAACCGAAACACTGAAAGAAATTATTATTATTATTATTATTGAATTATTTAAAAAATAAATCTGTTACAAAACTTAAAAAAAAAAAATTTAGCATTCAAACTATGCACAGCATAAAAGCAAGATAGCTGACATATACAATTAAATATCTTCTCTCATAAAATTCAACTGTATTTTAATATTCTGAACAAAGGTCATTCAGAACAAGTGCTTTAAAAACTATTGAAAGATATAACAACATTGTCTGTAGGCCTAAAACAAAATAGTGTATTACAACAAAGACTGGCACAGCCCATATATTAACCGTAATCACTGGGAAACTTTCTTACCTTTTCAAAAACACAGACGGAGTGGGTGTGCTCGAAGGCATTGTGCACTTTACAAACGGCTTTCCGCGTGTCTTTTTTAGATATATAGAAATGCGCCCACATGGCAGACATGTTGACTCTAATCTAATCTGGCGTGTGCCGGTTGTGGTTGTTGATTGCATCATCACTGTTTTGGTCGTGTTAAAAAAAAAACTCAGTGGCTAAATATTCGGTGCATCCCTAATAGTTATTAAATAATTTATAGTGGTTATTAAATATTTTATACTGCCTACTGAATAATTGCTAATATTTAATGAAAATTCACAGTAGTTCATTTTTAATTCATAAATAATTCCTAGGCTTGACTGAATTAATCCTCGTAGTAAAAATTCATAGTAGATACTAAATCATTTATGGCAGTTTTTGAATCATTTACAGCAACTACTGAGTAATTCATTGTAGCTACTGAACAATTCCTATCAGCCCATTAATAATTTAGTAGTTAATTAATAATTCATAGTAGCTACATAATTCCTAGTAGTTCATTTGTCTAATTATAGTATATTATAAATTTTTCCAAGTAGTTTGTTTATAAATGCTTACAAATACTTTTAATTCATTTTTTCCATGATGCTATACAAACAGTGAATTTAAACAGGCTGTTTGTTTTCTGTACTGAATGGACTGGAAAGTCAACAGAATGTTTTGAATCTTTCTCGGTGTTTACTTACTATATTGCATTCTTTTATTAGAAAAAGATATGAAAATTTTGTTTCCTATAAAATGGTGCTACAAACTGCACCATTTGTGAAAGGGGCTACTAGTTAAATTACAAACATTTGATAAAAAAAAACTATGTCTGCCAGGTGTTGTTTAGGTGCACTGAATGTGCAGTAGCTTGGTTGAATAGTGGACGTGGATATAAGCTGCTTTACAGGTTTAAGAAACAGATGTGGACTACTTGAGCACTGATGTACACTCCAGCTAAATACCGTGAATGTAAATGTAAATGTGCTGCATACATGTGCAAAAGAAAAGTCAGCTAAGCTGCAGAGACATATATTTTATGCAATGTTGTTGCCCAACAGCAACCTGGGCCTAAATCCTACCAGCCCACTGGCAATGCTCCTGCTTACGTTCTTTGGCATTGATGCCTCCTAGGCTGAATGATGTGCTTCGAAGTTCCTCTGCGGCTCTAACGGGAACTCAGCACTCCTTGAGACTTTTTTTTAATGCCTTTTGGCCCCGAAACGGCTGACAAAGACCAGCACAATGACACCTTGGGGGAACGAGACAAGACGTGTGTATGTGTGTGTGAGTGGTGTGAGAGTTTGAGGGCCTTTTAAAAGGTTCTTAGTGAATTTAGCTTCGGTAAATTGAAAATGGGATCAATGCAGCGGAATTGAATCCCGCTGTGCATTGTCATAGGTTCCTTGAGTGGTTAGTGAAGAGAGGGGGGGGGGGGGGGCTGTGAGAGTATAATGTGCATGAAGGTATCTGTGGACAGCATATACAGCGTCAATCATTGGAAGACATCTTTTTTAAATAAATGCAAAGGAAAGAGGGAAGGGGCTGGAAAAGAGTAAAAAGAAATGACAACAGCTTTCTCTATCTTTTGAAATTTCTTGTAAATGACAGATAGAGATGACGAAGTGATTTCAGTTGACAGCTATCAACAATACAAAGACAGATTGGCACCAGAACTGGCCCTTAAATACAGTATTGTCACCAATAGACCTCATGGTAAAAAGGTCTTATTAAAATCCTTAACCATACTTTAGGGGTCTAAATACCAGTTCAAATTCTTCCTAATCTAACCTTAACATTGATAGTCTGTATGCTGGTTACAGTCTCAGCTCATTAGTCACACTTTTGTTCCCTTGCTGGCCAACTGCATCAGATGATGTTTGGGTTTGTGTGTGTAATGCCTTGGTTTGGGTGTGTAATATGACTACAATATCTCAGCGGATTAATCAACCATAGTAATCAACAAGAACAAGCAGGTATGCACATGCTGGATTACAGACTGTTAATTTAGGAAAAAATGGCTGTGAAAGTAAAAAAAAAATGCTTACATAAATGTCCGCCCAGCGGAGGGGTGGAGAATGTAAACAAAGGAATTTTACCTAATGCAGCCAAAAGTACAAACTGAGGGCAAGTCTACATCCAAAGCTGAAG
This sequence comes from Hemigrammopetersius urotaenia, assembly GCA_037974485.1. Taxonomy (NCBI): domain Eukaryota; kingdom Metazoa; phylum Chordata; class Actinopteri; order Characiformes; family Alestidae; genus Hemigrammopetersius; species Hemigrammopetersius urotaenia. The sequence continues at coordinate 17,363 of JBBPDC010147338.1, forward strand.
TAAGTGACAAGGCTTCAGGGGGACAAACAATCCTAATGATGAGCACAATCCTAAAGACAAAACTGAAGAATCGGGACAGCGAGACAGAATTCACACTCAGGGCTTAACTAGAGGGGAAACTGAATGGGTACCGTAGCCCTTCCAGTCCACCAGGTACTGGATGCGAGCCTGCCAGAACCGAGAGTCTCAGATCTTACAGATTCTGTAAGCTGGAGCACACTCCACCTCGATGGCTGCAGGAAGAATGGGGACAATGTTGCCTCTGTCTAGCTGCCTCAGGTCCACTGGCCTGGGAAACATGTAACACAGAGGTCAGGCTGACTGTGGCTCCCAGTTTGGTCACAAACGCCCTCCACACCAGAGACACAAACTGTCATGGCGGGCAGGGTACAGGGGCTCTTAGTTGTGGTACATACAGAGCAGTAGAAAAGTAGGACATCTTTGGTAATGGTGGGCCATCAGTAGCTGTGAGTATTTGATTAATGTCTGGGTGGCATGTTGCAAAACCCCATGTATTATGGCATTATGAAGGCTTGGAAGACTGACTAAGCACAGTGATAACGTCCTTATGTGGTGCTAAACATTGTTTATCACTCATCCCTGCTTGAATCTGCACCAGGTTGTACACTTGCCTCAGGTCGAGTTTGGTGTAAACGTTTGGGTACTTCTCAGTTACCTTACTGAGCCTCTGGTCCCAGGGCCTTTGAGAAGAGAGGTGGGTTGCGCTAGCTGCACTAAAACGTTCCTTAAGGGAGACATACTGAGATGGTATTTTGACCGACTGGGGAGCAGTGTGTGGATGGTACCTTGTTCAAGGGTGCCTTAGTGGTGCCACTGGCACTCCTGGGATTCAAACCCACATCCATCTGACTGCAGGGACAGATCCATAACCCCTAGGCCACAAGCTGTGCCAGAACTTTTTTGTATTTATATTACAGTTAATGATGGAGAATGCAACCATGGTAATCCTGAAACATTTTTTTCAATAAATATGAAAGCTGGCCTGTGACTTTGTCCAAGTTTTTAATTATGGCCCACTGTGTATTTGAGTTTGACACCCCTGGTCTAGGTTATGGACTGTGACAAGGTTGGTCAAGGGACAAACGGGGAGCTGAAGAGATAAGACTAAGAACTGTAAAGAAAAGCTGCCTGCCCAGTCTAAAAGACCAAACAAATATACCTTTTTGAAACCAACAGTTAGACATAACAAACTGATTTTGAGCCTTTTCTACCACCTGAGTATTCTCCTTGTGGAGGGGGCAACCTACTCTCCAGTGCCCCTCCCCTCTGCAGTAAATGCAAAGTCCTTTTTGTTGTTGTTGTAACTGTTCGTCCACCGACAGACAAGAAGCTCCTAGTTGTTTGGGCAGCCATGGTGGCAGATTATGCAGCAGCAAAACTGGCTTGTTTGGCCAGACAAGTGAAGTGAGTAGTGGAGCCATGGTGTTTCTTTCTGTGGAGGTGGTGGTCCAATGCGGTGGCAAGATGAATCACTTTATCTAGACTCATCCCGGCAAGTGAATTGGGTCTGAATGTCTGGGTGTAGGCTCCTATGATACACACTCACAATGCCAGCTCATTCCAGCTACAGTCTGCTAGGATTCAAAAAGGAGATAGAGTAGTCACTTACTGAGCAGGTGCCCTGATGAAGGAGACGACTACTGCTCACCTGCCCCTGGTGCAGGTGGTCAAAAGCCATCTGGAAGTGGTACATGAACATGATGTAAGACATTGTTTCCAGGCCCCCTCCCCTCTAGATGGCTGCTGCCCAATCCTGCATCCTTTCCATGAGCTGAGGGATCACCATTGAGATCCACTGGGTGTCAAAGAGCCATGGGGGCTCCTCAAAGACGTGCTCACGAACTAGGGCAAAGTAGCAAAACCCAGGGTAATCTCCAACATGCCATTCGGGCAGTGAAGCATGGTGTAGAGACGGTGTAGCAACAAGGTGTGGTCTGATTGTGTTCTGCGTGTTGTTGCTGGATGGATACCTCTCTGGATATCAGGGGAAATCCTGTTGCATCAGGGTTAAAGTTCCAGTCGTCTGTCATGGCTTGCATGTGGAAAGGAACAAGCAGGGACACGCGTGCTGTAATACAGACTGTTTGGATAAATGTGCACTGAGCCAACACCACAAACTGAGGGTCTAAATGCAAAGTAGAAGATGGTGATGAGGTGGCAGGGGAGCTGTAACAAACAATTCTGATAATAAGCATGAGCCTAAAGACAAGTGGAAACTCAAGACAGTGAGGCATAACTCACATTCACAGCTTACTCCACAGTGATTGGAAAGCTGACCTCCGGACTGAGCTGCCTTAAATCAAGGGAGAAACTATGGGAGCATGTGAGCAAAATCAACAGGGTATTAACAAAAACAAGGAGTAATTAAACAGGATTCGACAGTGAATGGAACTACTGTAAATGGAACATAGGTGCAATCAAAGCATAAGGGGTATAAAAAGGAAGTGAACTGGATATCTTGCAAGTTCAGCGACTCCAGGAGCATGTGGGGTGTGTCACAGACAGTGTGGGCATAAACAATTGTAAAATGTCTAATGCTGTTTTGTTGTATAAACCTTATTACTTCAGATATACAGTCCCAGAAGCAATATTCAGTTTAAAGTCAACAGGACAGCCAGGCCATGGCATGCATATGATTTCATCACTTCAGTTTGATTCAATTGAATTACATTTTATTTATAAATTGCTTTTCTTTTGATAACCAGTGTTGTCACAAAGCAGACTCACAGAATCCAGGTCTGAGCCCCTAGTTAGCTAACCAAGGGCAACAGAGGTGAGGGAAAAACTCCCTTAAACTGGAGGAGGAAACCCCAGGAGGAACCAAGACTCAAATCTTCCTCTGGTTGTTCCTGGGAAAGAGAAAGAGTCTCTATTGGGAAAACTAACAATAGAAGGCCTTAGTGTACAGATTAATCACTGTTGACAGATTGGCCATCTACAACTATCAGAGTTGGTACAGTTAAGAGGCAGTAGAGGTAGTTTTTGTTGGAAGTGTAGCCTGAGAGCCTCTAGTCCACAGCAAACGATATAACATTCTCCACCAGAACTTTGAACACACCCACACAGTTGCTTTTGAATGGGGGAGGAGCACATGAGAGTTGAAAGCAGCCAAACCAGTCAAGAGGCTCCAGCAATTGCAGATCCAGGATGAGGTGGTAACCTGGGGCCCCAGTGGTGATCAGTCGGGCGGGACAAATGTGCAGTGGTTCTCCTCAGAGAAAACAGAGAACAGAGTTATCTATGCTTAAGTTTATAGGGTATAACTTATAACTGTGATGAGACTCATACTTCACTGTAGCAGCCTACCTAGAAAGGGCAGAGCTGAGGGGTATCACAGACATGAGAGCACCCTGAGTGAACATGAGGGGTGGTGGGTCAAGAGCACCACCTCATACCTCTATACCCTTTGTCTAAAAAGAAACTAAACATGTAGGTATTCAGCCTTGACCTAAAAAACGAGACTGTGTCTTGAGTCTTCGGAGGAGTTGGGGGGGTTTATATGAAAAAGCTCATCCCCTTGCTGTAGCTTTCATAATTCTGGAGATAAGTAAATAGCCAGCATCAGGAGATTGTGAAGTGAGCATGGAGGTTCATAGCATGAGGCCATTCAGGGCTTTATATTCAATTCAATTTTATTTATATAGCGCTTTTAACAATGGTCAATAGTAGACAATAGTAGAATTTTACAGTCAGTACAAAATTAACTGGATGTCAATTAAGTCTTTTTGGGATAATATTGGGCTAATGTGGTTGAATTTCTGGTTCCAGTGAGGACACATTCTGGACTAGTTGAAGCTTATTTAGATTCTTGTTGGAGCAGCCTGACCAGCAAGCTGTTACAGTAATCGAGTCTGGTAATAAAGGTAATAAAGGCATGGACTAATGGTTCTGCATCATGGAGAGTAGAGCTACTATTGTATCAGTACTGATATGTGCGTTGAATGAAAGATCAGGATCCATAGATTTTGTACTGCTGGAGAAGCTGAGGAACGAACAAGATTAAGCATTGTACCAGACAATTTGTTTCCAAAAGAAGGACCTCTATCTATGTTGAGAAAATTATGTGACATCTTGTCTTTTATATCTTTAACACAGTCTTCAAAGATCAAATGGTATAAATATCTAAAACTTCTTAGGATCATTATGTTAGACTGAGTAAGTATCGCTATTGGTTCTCAGTACTGTATGACACTTGAGAATCAGGTACTGGTACCAATGGTGCTAGTGATGCATACCATTCTTGTTTTTCTGTTTTATGTACAGTATTTTTAAATCTTATATATTACTGGTGTTGTACTTTAGCTAATTGCATTTTTTCCATTTTTGTTCCAAACTTTCTAGCTGTAATGTGTTTCTCCAAACATTTGTATTGAATTTGTATTGATAGAAATCTGTGTGTTTTAATATAAAATAAGAACTGATGAATGGTCAGCAATAAAGACATTACATATTCATGAGAATGTCTGAAGGGGGCTGAAGCAGCAGGAGACCACAAAATACACTTCTGAGGTGAAGCTTTATTCATTTATTCATGACAGGCTTGCTGAGCAGCTTCTGTCAAGTCAGTGACAGTGTGAAGGCAGTCATGGTTGGTGGAGGAGACACTCTGCTGACCAAACAGGAAGATTTCATGGGAATAAAAACTGCTGTTTATCTGTTTTACTGGAATTTTTTATTTAACCTTTTAAACCTCAAAGGCATCACTTTCTTACATTTACTACATCATGACAATGTATATGAGGACAGTGGTGTTTCAGTTTCAGTTTATGTTTTTGATCTGCTGTGAGCTACTGATACTGAGTTTAAATATTTTACATCAATATGAATTGTACTGCGTGTTGTCTTAGTTTTCATGTTTGTAGTGTAGACACCCTAAAGTTGTGACTTTATCTACACTCAACAAAAATATAAACGCAACACCTTTGTTTCTGCTCCGATTTTTCATGAGATGGACTTAAAGATC
>JBBPDC010147349.1:0-14340 GCA_037974485.1 Hemigrammopetersius urotaenia
GTCCCGGAAAACAAACAGAAAAAGACCGAAACAAAAAAGCAGCGGCTTAACTATGGCCGCTGGCCAGACCGTAACAAAGAGTCCCAATAAACTTGTGCTTAACTTTAAAACGAAGGCTGAGAACCTTACAGTGTGGCCTTGCTATTAAAGCCATAAGTGAGAAAATATTCCCCTCGCTGTGGAAATACATTCACAGTAGCCAGAGGAAACCTAAAGAACAATCTTTATGCCAAATCTAAAAATTTTAAATATATATAAATATAATGTTGTCAGACGTATGTTGCAACTAAACGGTTTATATTTTCTGCAAAACATCTCTCAAAGTGGATCCAGCGCTTCATTAAAGTAGCTTGTCAGTGTGGTTTAGGACACATTGTGACTTACATAAAAGCTACAAAAATAAACGTACAGAGCCAGAGATCAGAGACATGAGCTTAGAGCCTATAGCACTTTTTAAATTAAAACAACTGAAGCTATAGTGCCCCCTATACTTCATGTGGCGTTTCACAATGTGATGGAACAGTTGCAGGCAAGTCAGTTTTGTACCAACATTTAAACAGCAGCCTTTGGCAGCTCTTGGCTGACAAAAGATGTTTAAAATGCAAACAAATACTATCGCTGCGTCCGAAATCGCATACTTCCCTACTATATAGTATGCAAAAAACAGTATGCGAGGCGCATAGTATGTCCGAATTCGTAGTATTCGACAAACAGTAGGCGAGAAGAAAAATGGCGGAAAACGGAGACGCAGCTCTTTCCAAGTGTAAGTGAAAATGTTAAATTACACGTTCATGGTGGTTAAATTACACTTGTGAGAAAATGCCCTCTGTAAAGGTAAAAAATAACCCGCATGACACGTGACAACATCAGCACAGCGGGTGTAGTACGTCCGAATTCCATTCATACTACCCTCATTCATACTATATAGAACGTACTGTTTTAAGGGTAGAGCAGTACGTTCAAATTCAAATGTAGTACCTACTCAAGTAGTATGTGATTTCGGATGCAGCATCTATGTCTTAATTATCAGTGGAACAACTGAAATTTTACTTGACTGTATAACTGCATGATGTGAACTACTATACAATAAAATGTACTTCGCTCATCCTTGATGCCACCTTATGCAACCTTATGCTTACTTATAATTTACTTACTTGTAATTAACTTTGAAAATACAAAAATAATAAACTGTGAATTGCATCACTGTACAAATCAATGAGCCTAAATATATCAAAAATATATTCAGCAAATAATGATTTCAGCTGTAATATTATCATAACAGCAGTTTTATCTCAAATTCTGGCCTGAACATTTTGTATTAAGTGTATTTTGCTTTAGTAAACCGAGTCATGGTTAAATTTGAGCTGGTTGATCGGCTTCCTAAACATGCGTTGTGAACTCTTATGGCTTTCCGTAGTGCTCTTATGTAACATTTATGCCTTTATTTTTTGCCCCCCCCCTTTCACCTCTTCAGGTTCCCATGGGTGAACTATCAGGATGAAAACCTCAACATTTCGATCCCTATTTTTAGCGTACACGGAAATCATGACGATCCAACCGGGGTAAGCAGAGAATTAATAAATATTTAGCATACAACACATGTGGAAGTGAAAAGAAGAAGGAATGCAGGAGTGTACATAGATACAATGATGAGTCACTTCATGAGAAACCTCATAGTTGCGATAGTCAATTCAAGCATGAGCACACACTCACATCTCACCTCACATCGCTGTGGAACATGTTTGTTATTCATGTGTTTCATTAGAATACCAATAGAAGGTTATTGAGAAGGACATGTCTGTGTGTTTGTGTGCACAGAATGGTAGTTTGTTCCACAGAAAAAATAAAAACCAACACAATCAAATCATGCTCTTCGTATATCGTATCAAATGCCTTTCAACAGGCATGCTGGGAAATCATTAAAGGTGAACGGTGGATTTCCGATTCTGTACGATGTCTCTTTCCCCTCAAGACCTTCCCAGTAAACAGCCTCTTGAGAGATGAGCTTTCACTTTTGTGTATAGGAAGAGATGGGATTTTGGATATACTAGATGTTTTTGCCCCCTATACTTTTGGATATACTAGATGTTTTTGCCCCCTGGATTAAACTGATTACAGTTTTCAGATGCTTTGGGATGAACTGGCTTGGCTAAATTCTGTCCAGCACGAGTTTGTGGCAAAAATGAATTTGAGTCAGCACAGATGTCTGCTGTTTGCTGATATAACGGAACTGGCAGTCAGTTTTCCTCTAAGCATGCTGAGCTGTCTGCTGACGTCAGCTTCTCGTGACTAAATTGGGGAGACAGTTGGACAAAAAAAGGAAAAAAAAATAAGTTTCTGTCATTAGTACAATTGCGCCAGAAATGACACTATTGTTCTTTAGCTTTGTAGCTAGAAATTGTCGTCTCTTCCCCTACTACAGTTTTTGAAATACTAGCGTATTTCCAATGTCAAAATGTCCATTAACGCGCAGTATGTGTGTTTTCAGATTTTTGATCAGAGGTTGAGTATTGATTGTTAAAAAAATAATTTTTGTGATCGAATTGGCTATGCAATTAATGGGGGGAGAGAGCAGACGGTCAAGTCTCCTTTCAAATATTTGTCAGAGAAAGTGTCTGTGATGTCACGACTGAGAGAGATTTACTTCTAATACACCATATTCTCTTCACTCACTTGGTTTGGGGGTTCCTCAGAAAGTGTCCCCTTTGATCTTTATGACATTTCGGTATAAAAACCTAAATTCTTAGAAGGGCTTTTTGGATATATAGAGGGTCCTTGAGTTATGAGGGTCTCGACATACGACGTTTCGAGTTAATGATGCTTATATGGATGAACTAGTTTAGTGCCGCGCAGCAGAAGAATACACACAATACGCAGTAATGTATCGTATGAGTGAAGGAGTACGCTTATCTAAGCGCAAGAGTTCCAGTTGTGTTACTTTGTTTGGTGACTTTTTGCCCTTTATCATGGTTTCTGAAGGATTTTTTACACTATTTTTTGTTATTTCTTCTTAGTTGTGTTCATAGATCTTAGAACTGTGTTAGGATAGGTTAACTTGGTGTGTTTTGACTCGCACCAAATTTCGGGTTAGATCACTGTCGAAGGAACGCATCTCCGTCATGACTTGAGGACCCCCTGTACTAGTTTTTTGGTGCTCTGGGTTAAACTGATTGCAGTTTTAGGTGCTTTGGGATGAGTTGGAGTAGTTTAACTCCTAGTACCTTTGGGTTGAGTTTTTGGGCATTTGTGGCCAGTAGCTGAGCTCACGAATGCTCTTGTGGCTAAATGCAATCATCTTTTCCCTGCAGGAAAATTGAAGTGAAGTGAAGGTGCCCTTGATTTTTGCAGATAACAAGCACTGAGTAATAAAGCTGGAATCAGGGACACAATCATGGTAAACAAGGACATATTTTTCTCCTGATGAAAGAGAGTCCTTCCTTCTTCGGGATTGGAAGAGTGATGACGTATCATAGCTGATTGTGTTCAGTCTTGCCAGTACCCCCTCATGAAGTGTCTGTGGCATACTGATAGCACAGTTGGTTCTGAGATAACAAAGGAAAGTATCACACTCAGTATTCTCTTGCAGTGTAGACAGTGATTAGATAGTTGTGGAATAATGTGATGTCCATTTGCCAGTAAATGAACAGTTTTTTTCCCCAGAAGTCATCACAACATTCTTCGGCTGCACTGAAAAACAATGTTGTCCTTGATTCTAAAGTCCATTAGGATATACAATAACAAGCCCCTGTGTTAGATACACCTTCCTTGTACCTAAACTCACTGTCTACTGACCATATGGGTGCAGTTTACAGTTACTGTAGTACATCTCTTTCTCTGCATTACTCCTTCACCATGATTATCGATGGTTAGGACCTTCACAGTACAACCAGTGCGCAGGTAGTATTGGAGTGGTGGATCATTCTGAGCAAAACAGTGACACTCTCAGGGTAATGGCATGTGATCAAAAACTACACAGTGTTGTGGGACCACCCATAAAGCACAGGTTGTGTGGGTTCAGTCAGCTTATAATAAAATTTCATGGGTGTGGGTGGAGTTAACAAGTGATGTGATCAATTACATGAACATTGCTGGTCAGGTTGGCTTTAAGTCAATGATTAATGAATATTTTTGTGGGTTTGACTCCCATGAAAGACCATATCCTGTGGATCACATCTGCACAAGGATTTATATGTTTATCATGGTAATTGATGATGGTAGTTTTTGGAGAGTAGTTTATCTTACAACTCACTGTCTGTTTCTGTCTGCTAATGTTTAAATATATCTCAGGCCAAAATGAATAATGAAATTATCATAAGAGAATGTATAAGGCATCAGGCAGCATATTCATACCATTTGATAACATTTTGTAATTAAGTTTGTCTTTATATTTCTTTGGACATCTGGCTCCTATCACCAATGCTGTGAATAATTCTGGCTCAGCATCAGAAGTGCTTCTTCTATGGCACCTTTGTATTAAAGAGTATATAAGTAGGAATAAGAAAGTATCCTAGCTTGATTTCAGTTACCAAAATTATCTCATTACCCCAGTTATATTGAATGACTGAACATCAAGAAGAAATAAAACACCAAATCAACTGCAGTCTAAATAAATCTCACATTATTGCAACTGTTTACTATTTGGATTATAACCGCCACCGTGGCTGAATTAAATGACTGTTGTTAGATGTTAGCAGGAATGGCCCACAAAGGAGCCTGTTATGAAGGATTCATAGTTGCAGCAGTGCCATAATTCCTGCCTCCCTGAAATGAGTGGCTGAAATGAACGAAAGTTAACAGAGTTTTTTTTATTTTTGCTGGAAAACATGAGCATAAATGACCCAATTAAGTGATCTCTACATGAAGCCTTCTCATTTTTTTCTCTGCTCTTATCCACAACAAAATGACTAAAAAAATATATATTACTGCTGCTAGACAAATTAGTTAACTACAGTTAATACTGTGGACTGCAGTCACTTTCCTGCAGTTGGGCACTTCAAGATCAAATGAACCTTTCATGAGCTTCAAATTTTCATGGCCTTGGGCGCTGTATAGTTTTGCTTTATTAAAGTGCTTCGTTTGGATTCAACTGCAGCTTTGCCTTCGATTTTAAAATTGTTTCTCTCCTTTTTTTTTTTTTTAAATAAGAATTTTGCAGCATGCCGACAAAAGCTCCATTGGTTCATCCTTTTTTTTCACCACCCAGTGGGATCAGATCTCTTACCATAATCCTAATATTCTGTCACAATGACCAATATTGTGATAAACGTAAATCCTAAATGCATTTCAAGCCCTAGAAAGCAGAGCTGAAGGGCTTTGAAATATGTGAAGCTGTGAATCTAGTGTTCCAGACCAACAAAACCACTTTTATGCTGCGGGTGGGAATCGAAGGCATCCTATAGGTAGAATAATCAGACTTTATACTCATCGGTTATTGGTTTGCACTCAGTAGTCCATGCAGGTTGGAGCACTGAAGGATCTTGAAATGACAGCCGTGTTGTATAATCCACCTTTGAGCCGAGGGTTTAAATTCAACATGTCCAGGGGTTCCAGAAAGCAATCGATTTCGGGTTCTGTCTCTTGCTGTCAGCAAACCTCAGTCAGAGGTTCAATCTGAAAAAATTCCATCAGTTTGGACCTTGTTTGTATTGACCGGTTACACAGTGAAAAAAACGACACATTTACAGTGATTATACACCAATTAACACCAATACATTTGTTTGAGTAGGTGTGGCTTGCACAACAAACACCACGCTTAGGACAATTTTGGTGAACTCACTGATCAATCAGTGTCTCTGGCGTTGGCATGGCAACAAACAAGCTGATGGACCAACAGTATCTCAGCAACTAGGATCCTTTCACAAACTTCAGAAGCATCAGTTCGTTCTCTGCTTTGTGCAAAAGCCTCTAAAAGCAGCTAAAGTGGGTTGCGGTGGGTTTGAGTCGTGTTCTAACACCTGAAAGCAGCCTATGGAGCATTGTAGAATTCCTGAACAAAACTTGTCACATCTGGTGTGTGAGGTTTCAAGTGTGTGTGACTGTTTCACATTCTTGTATAGTTTATTCACACCACGTTCATTGTGTGACTCTCTTAAGATCACAGAAGTTACCAAAAGTTTTGGTACACCTGAACATTCGTGGCATCACCATTACATCAGAGATAATGAAGTGATATTGCGTTCAAATGCATAGACTTTAATATTGAGTGCCCCCCCTCACCCTTTTGCAGCTATAACAGCTTCCACTCTTCATGGAAGGCTTTCCACATTATTTGTGTTTTGGTTGGAATAATATATTTGTGCCCAATTATTCTGTAGAGCATGTATGAGGTCAGACACTGATGGACAAGACTGATGGGCTCACAATTCATTCTAAAGGTGTTCTAAAGGTCAGGACTCAAGTTCTTCCACAACAAACTCATCCAACCATGTCTTTATGAACCTTGCTTTGGGCACGGTATGTATGTTTAGAACTGATGAAAATAATAATGCTTTAGATAAGTGTACAAAAAGTACAAAAAGTGTAAATATGTCTTTACAGAACATCAAATATGATTGAAGTCTAATGTTTTATATCGTGGACCAGCCAAAGAATTTAAGTTTGTTAAGTTATTAGCAAAGCATTTACCAAAAAAATGCCAAAACATAACCTTTTAAGAGCAAGAAAATAAGTTTAATTAATGAATGGATCAAATTCAGTTTCCTGATAAGCATCAGAATTCATTTGGTGATTCATATATTTAATGACTACTTAATATATCAGTGTTGTCCTTCTACATACAGTTCTGTGGAAACGTTTTGAGCAACCTCTCATTTCTTTATATTTTGCTTTGAATAGTTGTGGGTGCAAAAATACTCTTTTATGTCTGTCAAATCTTTGGTTCAAAAAGTAGATAAATGAAAGAAATGGGAACAAATATTTTACTGCAACAGGCTGTGTTTAAGTGTCTAAAGATACAAGGAGAGGTGTTCCAACCTGACCATCTGGAATCATCTGCACCTGTTTCTTCACTGGTTCAGTTAGATAACTTTGTTCTGCTTGAATGATTTATACATAGGTCACTGTGTGGCTTAACAAACAAAGACGTTCCTCTGAAAGTGGTCAAGTTTAGGGACTGGATTGAAATTGAGAGAATTTGAGAGTCGTTCAGGAAGCCTAGAGAAGTGTTCCTCAAGGCTACTTTAAAATACAAGAAAGTTTGGCTCTGTGGAGGCAATAAGGGGGATCTTAAAACCTTTGCAAAGTACTGTAGCACAATAGCAGTCCTTTTCTGGAACTACCCTTATGAATGAGGACTGGAATTCTCAGAAATGCTTTTGCTTGGAATTTGCAGTCACCATGGTGACCAGCAGTGGCAGCTTGATTTACACAGCAGGCTTATATAGTCCTGTATATGCACAAATTGCCTCATGATTATATCTAAAGTGTTTTACAGCTGCGAAACTACAGACCGGACAATGGGAAAACAGAGTGTGCAAATTAGAGTGGAAAAGAAAGTTGCATTGATATCTTGAGTGTGCTGCCTTCATTTCCGGAATGCTTTTGGACTAGATAAATATGTGTGTTATGGTTCATGTTCCAGGGACGTCAGAAACATTTTTAAGGTGGGGGAGACACACCTGTTGAGGGGGGTCACAATGCAGGGTGAGGGTTGGAGATAGCTGTAGCGTAGTGTTGCACTGTAGGTTGATGCTTTGAATTAACCTATTCACCAAGTGAAGCAGCAGGCAGCCAGGAACACAGCACCCAGGGAGTAGAGTGTGGGGACGGTATCTTGCTCAAGGGTACCTAAGTGGTGTTTAGCGGTCTTGTAAATTGAACCCACGGCTTCCTGATTGCAAGGTGATTGCTCTAACCACTAGGCTACCAACAAGGAATATAAAGACCATAAGCATACGGGAACCATGCTGTACATTGACCACACTGTGAAACCAGCTTACTTGTTAGTGATGTTAGTGATGTCCTGGTTCACCTTTCAATTTTTCACAGCTTTAAAGATAAATGTGTTAGTGGGATAGAAAACTTCCACTGAAATGTATCTTCAGCCCAAACAGATAGTAGTACTTCACATTTGTTATTTTGTATCTTTGATGTTTTATTCTGTGGACAGTTGTGTGTTTCCATTTTGTGATGACAACATTCAGAAAGCAGCGATGTTCCCCATGGTGGTGCAGTGGGTAGCGCTGTTGCCTCACACCTCCAAGGTTGGGGCTTTGAATCCAGGTCCTGGCCTTGTGTGTGTGTGTTTGTGTGTGTGTGTTTGCATGGAAAAAACATTTGTTCATGGTATGGCACGGTTCCTTGTGCAGCTGGAAAAGCGCCATAAGTCAGATTGTTGTTTGGCTAGGCCACATAAGCACCTTGACCACCTTTCTTAACCAGAACTTGACTTTGTCTTTGTGCTTTGCCCCAGGCTGATGGACTCTGTGCTCTGGACCTGTTGAGCTGCGCTGGTTTGGTTAATCATTTTGGCCGCAGCCGTTCGGTGGAAAAGCTGGAGATCAGTCCTCTTCTTCTGCAGAAAGGGAGCACCAAGATTGCTCTCTACGGCATCGGTGAGTTTATTAGCAGTCTAATGACTTCTATGAGTTTCTCTCTGTCTCCGATAACATTAGCTGTACTAGGAATATCTCCAGAGTTTGATGTGTGGGTGGATTTGCCTCCTAGTGAAACTATGGATGATAAGAGGGTTGTGTTGGGTGGGTGGATGGGTCAAAGTGAGTCTTTCTCATTGTTTTCTAAGCTCACACAACCACCTGCAGCAACAGGAACTTTGAGCACTGGGAGGATAACAAGCGGAGAGTGGATGATGTTGGCTGTCAGGTTTAATCCTACCAAATTACAATACTGTGTAAATGTCTTGGGCTTCTGTGAACAAAATTACATTTAAAAACTATTTAGATGAGCAGAGAGTTTTTTTCACATCAGTATTAGAAAACAAGCAAAATAAAACTAAAAAGAGAAAACACAAATAACCTTATGTCATTATATAGTAAACTGTGATTTTTTTGGTATAGTGTATCAATGTATTCCTACAAGTAATCATTGAAGTCTAGTATTACTTGTATTTTCCATTTCTTTATTTAATGGAATCTGGAGCTGCAGACTGAGTTTCACAATTCTAAACAACGGCTGGACCCGAACCCCTGTTTTTCAAACCAGCTCCCAAAACATCTTTAAAAGAATACTGATACTTTCTACTGCTTGCTTGTCGGTTTGGATTTATTATATGATCAACTTAACTGGTAGACACTTTATCACATGCTAAGAAAAATGGCTTTAAACAATTTGCATAGGTGCCTAATAGGCATGCAACGGTACAGGTATCCCACAGTACGGCTTCGTTACGTGTTTTGTGCATAAAGAGAACAGTGTTTTTTCTCCCAAATTATATCTTTATTTTGAACAAATTCCAGCGTCACTGTGCTAAATAATATAACACTGCAAATAATAACACAACATAACAAATAATAAACTGCCTCTTACTCACGATTAAAATATGTATACATGTTTAAAATTCAAACTTACAAAATATAAAAAAAACATTTTTAAAAATGTTACAGTGCCTCTAAACACAACACAGTTGTCAGAGTAAACATACTTCAGCTACATTAACAATGTAAAGTTCACTATCAATTATTGCCCTTATGGGAATGAGGTATTGATTCCTCTGCTATTATAAGATTCTTTTGCAAGATAAGCCTGTCAACACTGTCAGCTGCAGTATTGCACATTGTGCAACTTTTGCAACATGGGGAAATTTTCTCATTTGCCCTCCACCACAGGAAAGGATCAGCATCCATATTAATAGAGTCTGTTTAGTCTGTCCTCTATGTAGTCTGTCCTCCATTCAGGAACCGTTATCTCAGCATGACTATGCTTAGCCATATAGCTCATGTTTCCATTAGTGGGTTAGGCAATGTTTACAAACGTTTCTATTAACTGTTTGGACTCCCTGGTCGTTTTATTCTACAGTGAACACGTAAAAAAAAAAATCCATCCTGGAGATTTGTATGAAACTGATGCTTCTTCAAACGTCTGCCTCTCGACTGTTCCGCCAGTGCTGGCCATGCTTGTTTGTTTTCCGCGTCTGTGTGCCGAGCTGCGAGCTCAGCTCCAGTTCTGTCAGTGTGCGGGAGGGCGAGTGGGTGGAGCCACAACACTGATTGGACATTAACTCTCAGGGGATGGCTTTCGCTCATTGGCGCTTGCTGCTTAACAGTATGGTAAGCATTAAGCGCCATTTTCAAAAGGAAGTGCAAAACCGAACTACCGCAGTACACAAGGGCGTACTGAACCGTGCAGTGTGTACCGAACGGTCCGGTATTTTACAGAGTACCGTTGCATGTCTAGTGCCTAAGAGTTTTGCAAAGTACTGTTCCCTTGTGATAAACACTTGAGTGGGTTACAGATGTGTAAGGTATTGATTGATCAAAGCAATACATTTTCAGTTGCTTAACTCAAACACAAGAGTGTGTGAGAGCAGGAACGGGACGGGTCGTTTTGGTTCAGGTTTGGGTTTCAAATATAGGGATCGGGTCCCGAAGATGTGGTCAGTGGTCCAGTGATATCTACCTTTTACACTGATCACTCTCCAAGGTCCTGAATTGCCGTATTCTTCAGTCCCTGGAATTAGTCCTTTAATGTACAGTACTGTACAAAAGTATTCAAGAAAATGTTTACTAGTAGCTTTGGTTAAGTTGACATTACAATACATCCAAATTACATTAATACAGTGTTTTCTTAACCATTTCCAGATGTCTTTCCTCATGGAAGCCCAGTATTACTGCTTCTATTTCATACCTTTCCTCTGCTTTTGACTTATATGTTGCTACTATTTGCGCTCTCTTGTTACCATTGCACAACTATCTTATCTGCTGTGATCATTTGCACTTCTGCCTTATTTGTTTGTCTTGTGTCTCGTAATTTTGTCTGTTTATAGAATGACTATTGTATTGTATCTGTATTGAACTTTTCTAGTTCTAATTATGGGTACGCACAACAGAGCGCGAGAAACGGCATTTCAATTCTCATGTATGTCTCGCACATAAAATGTGAATTGACAATAAATCTCTTTGAATCTTTGAATCTATTACTCATATCTACTGCCTAATTCCTTTCCCTTGTTTTACTTTGCTATATTAATTTAGGAATGTTGATTTGTTGGATTTTATAAATACATAGAGCAGAAATCTGTGTCAGTTCACAAAATATCAACTACTTTTTAGAAAAAAGGAATCTTGATACTTTTTCTTGCCTTCTTTTTTGTTTGTATTGATCGTAATGTTCACTTGTGTTTTTGTTGGTAAAGGAAACCCCACTTCTTATGTAAGGACTTTTGAACAGTACTGCAAATTGTATGAAATCATGCTATGCAACATTCTTCATTACTGAATGCTTTTTATAGAGATGACAATCATTCACAAAATATATTCAGTACCAACATTGAGGCTTAAAAATCATCTGGAGTTAAAACAACAAAATATCAGTCATCAGGTCATAACACTGTCTCTCTTTCTCTCATTCTCTCAATGTCTTTTTCCCTCTCAATTACATCAAATTCAATGTTTACACTCTTAGCTACAGTGAAATGCTCTTCAGTTATAATTGTGTATATAGATATGTAATATGTATAAATGTGTGTATACAGTACAGTGTGAAAGAAGAATTATAGGTAAATCTGTTTTTCTGGGCAGTAAGCATTTAAAAGCCCTAACATACCATAAGTCTGAGTCAAAGTCCGAGACTTGTGTTTTGTTTATTCAGGTTTTTTGTTTTTTTGGTGTTGGCCACAATAACAGAATTATGCAGGACATCACCTTCAATGCCCCTTTGATGTAAAACATTTCCAATGGCCCATTCATCATGAAAGTCTGACATAGCAGCTTATATTTTTAAAAAATAAAAAAATGACAGAAATGTCCCCAATGCAGTCACTGAGCCAGGACATACTTGGAATTTGAAATTTGCCTCTTTTGTTTAGGACTACAAAGCAATTATTATTATTTTTATGATTATTATTATGATGAATTTGGCACCTCTCGATCCTAGAATATTTGAAATATGGGTATGGTTCCAAAGTGTGTAGTGCGTATGTATTCAAATTTTTAATAATTTGATCAAGGACCAAGTATTAAACATCTAAAAATCTGATTTTGTGGTTCGAGTCACCTCAGTAATGTATTGGGAGAGGACGGATGGTCAAGTCACCTTAAAAATGTGTGTCAGAGACATCAGCTGTTGTCAAGACTATCTCTCCGGGCGGAAAGGGACAAAATGTGGACCGGTCAGAGGAGAAAACACAGCAGACTCATAGACACACTTTAAAACACTAAGGCTAAGGTCAGTCATAAAAAAACTTGCTGTGTAATTAAACAGGTTGTTTGAGAATACTTGACACAGTGTGACAATGCATGGAAATAGTGTGATGATAATGCAAAAATGACAGTCTGTGTCGTGGAGACTCTTCATGTTATGAAATATGATATTGCTGCATTGTTTACAGACAGGGCCAATCAACAACCCAAGCTGCTCATTCATACATCATTCATGCTCTGGTTTGATTAGTAAATTGTTCCTGAATAGGCATTGGTTTTCCTTATTCAAATTTCATCCTAAATAATGTAAGAATATTGAATTGTAAACTGTATCATTGCACTCCTAGAGCCTGCAGAATAATGGACAAACTGAAGTCTGAAACAATAGATAGGAATAAACAATTGTGAAGTCTGCTTTTCATTATTACTTTGAATATATTGTGAGTGTCAGAACAGCTGAGTCTCTCAGTGTCTTCAGAGACTGAAGACCCTCCTTTTCACTGAGCACAACTACACTATATGGACAAAAGTGTTGGGATGCCTTACCATTATACCAGCAGTGACTTTAATGACACGACATTCAAAAACATAGACTTTAATATGGAGTTGTTTCCCCTTCCACTCTTCTTGGAAGGTTTTCCACAAGGTTTTGGAGTGTTTCTGTGGGAATTTGTGTCTGTTCATTCTGTAGTGCAATTATAGATCTTCTCAGGTAGAATCTCAGTTTCTAGCAAATCGTAATGTTAAGTCTAGGTTTACTATTATGAGGGACTTATAGACTCTAAAGCAAAGATGTGTGTTGCTCTGGATAAGAGCATCTGCCAAAAGCTGTAAATGTAAGCATTAAACCTGAACCATCTACTGAATCACGAGTTGACTGTATCATTACAGTAATCCCCCAGTTTTACATGGATCAGGAAGCACAGATTCAGTCAGATGCAATTTTTTTTTAGAACCGAAACTGCAAATATTCTCTGCCTTTTTTACTTTTTTGTGGCAATAAATATTTTTATGCTGGATGTTTTCACACAAGGAGGCTCTTAGAACATAACCACCACAAAAAGCAGGGGATTACTGTATACCCAAGGAATGAGGCAACTGTTATATGAAACAATGATTATGATAGAATCATGCAATTTAAGTGACGCAGGACAACATTGACCTCGGTGGTGACCGATCAGCTACATTTATGGTTCGTTAGTAAATTCACTGAATTATTTATTTTATACTCCATACACCCTCTAACGCCTGTGGCCTTCTATAAATATTTCACTCACTTTTGTTCATTTACTTTCTTTTGATATATGAAAATGTCACGATGTTTTTGTTTTTGCTGATGTTTTTGTTCTATATCTTCTTCCAGGTAGCTATATGAGTCATTAAATGTCCTGTGGATGTACCTTAGCAACATATGGACATTTTCTTCTTTGTTATAAAGTTCTGTCAGTTCAGATGAACCTTACATTACAGCTCAAATGAGGGACAAAAATAGGCCAAATTCATGAAACAGAACAGATGGAAGTGAAAGACAGCGTGATATTACTCCTCAGGGCTGGAAAGTGTTTTTTTTTTTTTTTTTTGTCTGTCTGAAGCTAAGAAACTCTTTCTGATAAAGCCCCCATGCAGCGGCTGCAAATATGGCCTCATTAGCTGAACATCCACTGCGTTCTGACCGTAGAGAAAAGGGGGAGGTGGAGAGTGGAAAAGATGGAGATGAGAGAGAGTGAGAGAGACATCAGTAAATATTTAATGCCACTCTGTGGGTTTGATTAAATGAAGACTTTCACATGATCTATAATGCGGTAAATTGTTTTGGACAACAGCACCGCGTGTTATTAGTTGTCCAAAAAACTAAAAATTATTTTTTCCCTGAGCGAAAGGAGAGTGTTTGAGTGATTTAAGCATGATCTTCAGTCAAGTGCTTCAGACAGAAATAGCTAATTATAAAGTTTGTTTTTAATAATCAGATCATGATTGGTACTCAAGGTTTCAGTCTCAATATCAGGAAAGAATTGCTTGCCATCTA
>JBBPDC010147408.1:0-22322 GCA_037974485.1 Hemigrammopetersius urotaenia
CACACACACACACACACACACACACACACACACACACACACACACACACACACACACACACACACACACACAGACTCATGGTTGATTACCACAAAGCCGTAGGTCCAAACCCCACTTTCTACTATAAGGTCCCTGAGCACGACACTTAACCCTCAGTTGCTGATGAATGGTGATATACAAAACAGATTAACTGTATCCTAACCATGGTTGCAGGTGGTGCTGGTGTCTGTCTCAGTGCACGCAGGACGAAAGGCAGAGGGACTAGTTCGCTAGCCCACAGCTGGCTGACCAGGCATTCAGACACAAAGTCTTTTTTTTCACCACAGAAGAACCACTTTTGGTTTCCAAATTAATCTTTTGAATGATTAGTAGTAGTATAAAGGAATACTCTAATAGTTTCCAAGATAACCACTTTCTGTAGTATACAGTTACTTAGCACATATCACAGGGAATCATTGCTTTTACACAGAAAATGCCTACCCTGTACTTAGTAAATTACCCTGTACTTAGTAAATTACCCTGTACTTAGGACCCTATACTTAAGAAGAGAACAAACTGTTTTAGACTCAAGGTACATTTATAATAAAAGTCAAAGGGCACTGTATTTTGAGTCAATATGTCCTTTTCATGTTAACTGATAATTTTACATAACCAAGCGGTGGATCTTCTTTGGTGTCATTCCAGATAAACTATTTAGGATATATTTGCAGTAATATTAAGGTAAAAGTCTAAAGTCTAAAGAACATGGACAGCACTTTATGTGTGCTTATTGAACTATGGATTCAGTTTGATTTTAAGGTTTGTTTGGGGATCAAGGGACACACAGAGGTCCAAAAGCACAAAAGCAAATAACAGAAATAAAGCTTGCTCAGATGAGTAGCCTGTAACACCCACAGCCCTGCAGGCACATCACACTGAACTGCACTCAAGCGCTCTGCTCCATTCCTGCAGTGAGTGTGTCTGTACCAATGAGCATCAGCACACACACATACACACACACACACACACACACACACACACACACACACACACACACACACACACACTAACCTCTATAATTTTCCCTGCTACATTCAAACCCACACACAATACTGTCGGGGGGAGAGATGTCAGAAACATTTATTTAGAACTGGAAGCAATGTACTTTGTAATAAATCCCAGTGAAGCTAATTACCCTGTGTAACAATTTAAACCAGCATAAATGAAGTGAAGAATTTGCTTTTGGCTGATTTGATTGAGGCTTATTGAGAAAAATGTTTCTTTTGACATATTCTTTTGATAATTATCTAATATTTAAATTCCATGAAACTGGTTTTCATTTTAACAAAACATGTCATTTGAATTAATGCTCATACCAGTAATATGAGAATAAACTTGAGGTTGCATAACTACTGACCCCTTTTTATATAAGAATCTATATAAAAGTCTCCAGAGGCAGAAACTGCATTTTGAATTGTGAGAAATATATTTTAGAAGGGATTTTGCTCTCTCAGATGCTCAGCCTTAGATACTCTGCTTACACAGACCTCCTGATGTCAACAGCACACTAAAATCACCACACATTTCAGAATCTTCCCTCTAATGGATGTCCACACATGGGTTAAGCTCAGTCAAAGTTTTAATGGATCTTTAGGGATTAAGAATGAGGACAACATTAACAAACAAAAATAGTGCAGGAAACACCTGAAAGCTATATCAAAAAAGAGAAAAGTGACACCTTTCTCACAGGAGCGAAATGGGAAAATGGATCTGCTGTCACAAAAAAAATGTATAGATGTGTCAACAACAATGACTCCCTTATACAACCCAAACAACAACTCTTCACAAGACCTCTGCTGCAACGTGGCATGCACAGCACCATTTCTCAGCTGGTGTTTCATTTTTGAAGAGGGGTATCATCAGACAGGCATGGCAGAATAACCATTGTCAGCAACTAGATGGTCTTAAAATATATGCCTTTCCAGTAGAGTGCACAAATAGTTGTCACCAAAAATCCTGCTGTCGTGAGTTGATTCTGGCCATCAAACTACAGTGACAGTTCCTTTTCATCACACAAGACTTGAACATTAATAGAACATCAGCCTCTCCTGTTGCAAAACAGCTCTTTATTTCTTCATCTAGGTTTCCTCTGTCAGAGAGAACCATATATACAGTTTTTACTGTTTTACTGTTCTTACTACCCCAAGCACCATCTGGAAACAACTGGTAGCATAAACCTCCAAGGCTATCAGAAGCAAGGGTGCATTTGCCGGGAGCCTAGTGGTTAGGGCATTCGCCTTGTGATCAGGAAGACGTGGGATCAATTCCCAAGACCGCTTGGCACCTGAGCAAAGTACCGTCCCCACACACTGCTCCCCGGGCGCTGTGTTCGTATCTTCCCGCCGCTTCACTTGGTGAATGGGTTAAATGCAGAAGAAGTATTTCATACTGGGGTGTGTTCACGTATGACTGAATTTTCACTTTATTTCAAAACTTACAAATCTGAGGTGATCCAATATTTATCTTTGAAGATTTGTGTAATTTTTTCCATCCATCCATTACCTACCCTTTATTCCTGCATTCAGGGTTGGATGGGGGCTGGAGCCTATCCCAGCTACAATGGGTGAAGGTGGGGTACACCCTGGACAGTCGCCAGCATGTCACAGGGCCACAAATAGGGACAGACAACCATTCACGCTCACATTCACACCTATGGGCAAGTTAGAGAGCTCAATTCACCTATTCCCCAAAGCACGCATGTTTTTGGTGGTGGGAGGAAGCCAGAGTCCCCGGAGGAAACCCACATGGAGAGCATACAAACTCCACACAGAAAGACCCTGCGCCCAACCCAGGAATCGAACCCAGGACCTTCTCACTGTGAGGCAACAGCACTAACCCCTGCGCCACCGTGCCGCCCTCTTTTTTTCCAATCCATCTAATATATGTTTCCATTATAAACCACCTTAGCCACAAGTGTAAAACTGAATCCTTGAAATTTAAATGTATGTACAAAGAAATGGAGCAACGCTCTTACTTTCATTTTGGTTTCTCCTGATTAGCTGATTTTTAGCACCTGTTATGCATTTCAACCCAGCCTGAACCAGAATCCAGTATCCACTCTCCATGATGCCTGCTGGCTACTGGAGCTCTGTGTTTTTGTAGCAAAGAAGTTGTCTGTAGCAAAGAAGTTGAAAAATGTATGCCTGGCAGTCCCTCTCCCACTTCAGAAACCATTGACAACCACAGTGGGCTTCAAAGAAGCTTTTGTAACTGTTTCTGTTTCACTGTATTTCAGAAGTTCAGTGTCTCCTTTGTTTGCGTTTCTGTCCAAAAACCTGAAATAAAGAGTGTGTCAGCTTACTAGACAGACATATGACAGGATTAAAATAAAGCCCTAAATGTACCTCTGATTAACCTTGAACTATGTTCAGAAATGTGTGTGACTGGATTGTTTGGTAAATCTTGATTTAATCTACCACAAGGTGGGAGGAAAATCTATTATAAATGTCCTTCGGAGGTGAACTGCCACTTTTTGTTAGACATTAGTGGCTTATTCTGCTTCTCACAATCCAAATAACCCCAAATTCACATTACATAGAAATGTACTCATCAGATCTCAGATGTGTAGTGTCTGTATTCTAGAGCAAATGTTCTTCTTTTTTTGGCTATTTTCTTTTCCCAGTAACATCGTTTTGCACGCTACGCATTGTTTTAGACTCACAGTGTTGAGTTCACTCGTCACAAAAGAAAAATGCACAGAAATACCTGTGGATTTCATGAGATCTGAAGCAAGAATCTTTTCTCCTCATTTCTTCTCTGCTTTTCGCTACAACTGACAGAACACAGCTGTAAATGGTTGCTTTTAAGACTAAAAGGATGGAAATGTTAAAGTTGCAGGAGGGCGCATACATGTACAGAATTGATGTAGGTAGGCTCACTTCTATAAGATGCACTGCAGGAATATCTGCAATAAATATCCTTTGGCGTCGGACTGCGACCTTTTGTCCTATTCAATCCATAGAAACAGACGAGCGTTCACAATTATTAATATATAGACACTGTGCAACATTCTTTTCACACAGGTGGGTAATTCGGAATAAAATTACACAATTTTGGTTAAACAAAAAAATTGAAAATAGGTGGCTCAGAATTAAAAGCTCTCCAGCAGCGATGTCTGGAGGTGCTCCACTGAAGTCATGCCATTACGCAATGATACAGTGCAGTCATGCCACCAGGAAGCCGCCCAAGCTATGATGTGAGGGGGCGTCTGTTACCATGGAAACTACAAAGCAAACTTTGCAAAGTTTGTGGACCAGCATCATATCATATCATATCATATCTCTCTCTCTCTCTCATCAAGAAAGCTGTGGCGTAATGCTGCAGAAGAATAAAAACATTTTCTCTTTTCCATTGTTCTAGAGTAGAGACATCTAGGCAGAGATATTTATGTAGGTTTACCGCCGGGTATATTGATTTAACTTACAGTCATTATAGTGAAAATGTGACACATTCAATTTGCTTGATTCAAATGCAGGCACAATCCCAGAATACAATCATCAACATTTGTCACGGTTTGGTCGGTGGCCATTAGAGGCCGTCGCTTTTCAGTTCCTGTGTTTGTTTTCTGTTCTGTTTGTTCACATCAAGGGTCTTTTATTTTGACGTTCTTGCCTGATGACTGATGGTATTTATGTTCTGCTTTGTGTGTTTTTCACTGTCAGCCCATCACCCTTATTACCCTGTTCTGTTCCTGTTTCTGCACCCTTCGACAATAAAGGAAGCAAAGAATGGATGCTTGCCTGTCTGTCTCTGGTCTACGGGAAACATCACGGCAGCGGGTTCACCCCCGCGCCCGTTACAACATTAGAAATAACTGGGATAGACAAGAAAAGAGAGTGGTCAATGAAAAACATAGAATGAAATGTGTTTTAATGTTTATATAACCAAAATATATAGCATGCTTTAACTGCTAAAATATAAATACAGAAATGTTTCTTCTTTGGGATGATTGAATACTATTTGTTTTGTTTGTTTTGTTTTGGAAAAACTTAATTAGCTTATTTTCCCCAACATTGCCAAAGATTCAGTATAACTGCAGTACAATTGATTGTTTACAGTGATTTTTCAAAGGTATAAGCAATGTGTAGCTGTTACACTACCAGAGATGTTCTAAGTACACTCCCATGAAAGACATCCCTAAAATAGACAGCACTTAAAAAGAACCTTTCCAGCGATGTGAGGTAAGCAAGACGAACATAAAGGCTCATCTCATTGTGGAATAAAAAGGATCTGATAGTGGAACTTATGGAAGACAAGGTTGCTGTCCTCCATAAAGCTATCAGAGCTTTCCACAAATAAAAAATATTCACATATGGTGGTTGTAAACTGATGGGAAGGGCATCCGACATAAAATCTAAGCCAAAGCCAAATCAAACATGCGAGTCACAAGCAGAGATTGTGGTTGTATTGTGATGATTTACTGTCCCTGTAGAAGATTATATACACTTATTCAGTGCAGCTGTACAAGAACAAGACACACACACACATACACTCAGATCAGCAGTGAAATGCAACCTCCACATCGACCTAGAGCCAACTAAAGTGTTGGCCTAAAACTGTCTACGATACCAGCCTAATCTCCAAGTCGAGCCTGACCTCTGTCTGGGATACTCTCTACAGGTCCAAGAAAAGTGTCAGAGGAGTTCCAGAATAACCAGCAGGAACAAAAACAACCAGACCCCAGACAACGAAAAATAAAAGAGCAGAGACAATAGGTGTTTCTGAGGTAGGGTTGCATGAGCTTCTTCTTCTAGCCTCATCACAGCCCCTCAGAGGCAATAAAGAATAACTGAGGTGCTGAATGAATGCTCAACAACAATTCCTCTGTTTAATAGCCTCACTTCAATGCAATGGAAGTATTTGGCGCGCACTATCACTTTGATGTTCATGCTACTACATCCCCAAACATCTATTTCATCTCTCATTAAAAGGTGGTAGCATTCATAACCTGATGCCTAAACAATATAAACGAGGAAGCAGACAAATTAGGTAGCAGTCTGGGTTTTTCCAAATACTCTCAAAGCACCAATTTACCAAAGACCAGAGAGCTGCACAGTGAAGCACATAGAAAAAGATATTTCACCTGGCCAATTAAACAGCACCCAGCCCAGACTCATGGGTCACTAGGGCTTTCAGAGCACCATCGTCATAAATCATCTGATTTCAGTCTTTATTTAGTCTTCAAGAACAACGGTTTATTGGAAATGAGTTCAGAAGTCCCATTATGTTGTTGTAGACCTGGATTTTGAAAGGTTATTTTAGGCAACACTTACAGCAAGCTTAGTGCAGCCCAGTTTCTATTATACACATGGTACTACAGAATCTCCGCATGAGAATCCTTACAGCAATCTTCATCATTACTATGTCTATCTCAAACTGTCCATCCAGCCTGGTGTCAGGTATTTCTCAGCAAACAACTAGCAGTCATGATTGCACTTAAAGAGATCAGTGCTTTTTCTTTTAAACATACTGCAGGGTTAATATCTTATGCAATCACTCCCCATAGAGCTGTTTTGTCATCAAGAGCAGCAAATCAGACTGAAAACATCATGTCCTGAGAGCAGGAAAAGCTCCACTCGCTGCAGAGCGCGGGATCTGTCACTCTTGTTGAATGCTGAAAAACAGCTCGTTCTTTGTGTTTATTTCTTCAGGTTGACAGCAATGCCTGAACGAGTCTATGCTGCAGAGAAGTGACAAGGTTTGTTGTCACCTTCCTTGATCGATGCTGTCAGGCATAGGGAAGTATGTGTGTGTGTGGGGGGATTTGTGAGTGTGACTACACAGTTTGTTCGTGATTGCTGTAAGAAAGACCCTTTCATCAAAGAACAAGCAATCCTGAATTAATCCTTTCAGTTCTACATGAAAGCTTCACTGCTTTTGCATCTGCTTGTGTTTCACATGATCATGTTAATATTTCTGTAAGTATTAAATATCTGCAGATACAGCAAATGAGATTATTTCACCAAATAAACAAATTAATAAGAGACATTAGCCCACTGGCACAAAAAGATTAAATAATGTGTCTAAATATATTACCATCAAAAGATGAATGTGTAACAGGCTTGCCCTCTCTGGTCTCACTTCTCTGTTTCCTGCTCCTTCTGTCGCCCCTTGATTTTGTTTATGTGCTTTCTGTTTATTTTAGATTCCCCAATTCCATGGTTATACTTTGTGTATTTGTATCCCTGTCTGTTCACGCATAGCTGTTAGTCAACCATAACTCCTACCCAGTATGTGACTCCCCATTCTGTACATTAGCACTTGCTGTATTTGCTTGTTCTGTTCATAAAATGACCACTTGTCATACGTTAACACAGCACAGGACAGGGTGAACAGTGTAATTTTTTTTTCTCTGCATTTAACCCATTAACCAAGTGAAGCAGCTGGCAGCCAGGAACACAGTGCCCAGGGGCTGTGTGTGGGGATGGTACCTTGCTCAAGGGCACCTCAGAGGTGCCACTAGCAGTACTTTTTGTCTGTTAGCATAAATAAAGTCTGTACGGTTTGCATTTGCACCCCTCCTTGTCTTCCCTCACTGCACAATGTTACAGAATGAAGGAAATCTAAACTGTAGGCCTTACCAAATATATAGTGCTAGTACCAGGTGGTAGAACAAAAATTTTGACAGGGATGGCCAGATACATTTTAGCCCACATTTAATACTGAGTATCAGTTGATATTGATCTAATATTTGTCTCTTCATTCAGAGTACAATCACAGTGTACACAGTTACTTTAAAGCAACCCAATTTAGGCAAGATGTTTAGTGCTGTTTGAGCCGATGACCACAAATGATTTTTTTTACTAGTTATTTCAAATATGTCTCCTCATACAAGGAGGCAGATATCTGGTCTTAATTAGAAATATTTGTGCACAGAGAATTGGCAAGAATTCTGCTGGTTCTCAGTGTCATGATTCTGGCCAGAATCACAGTGTAGCACTCACAGGCTCTGGCTCACGGTTCAACAAAAGTCAAATGAACTTTACTCAGAAACAAGATAAATTCAATAGAGTCAAGGGGTAAATCTGTCTACCAGACAGAGTGGGTGCACTGGCCAAGTACAGGATGCCCCACAGAGATACAGGTGGGACAGGCATGCCTGGGGGCTGCATCATGGCCAACACCAAGAGAAACACAAACACAGACACAACAAAGACAGAGAAACTGACCGGTAGGCACAATAGTGAACAAACAAAACTAGCAGAGAACAGTAATGAGGGAGAGGTGTGCTGAATGGGTGGTAGTAGTCTAGTGGCTAAAAATTGCAGGTTCAAACCCCACCTTTAAGGTACCTAAAAGAACTCTGGCCCAAGAAAGCAGTGGCACAATGCTGCCGACGAATCTAAACATTTTCTCTTCTCCATTGTTCTAGACAGAGACAGAGACATCTAGGCAAAGATATTTATGTTCTAGCTATTAAACTAAGACAAATATAACCTATTAGTGTTAAACTAAATATCATAACATATATCATAAAACTTTCTTTATCACATATATCAAGAATATATCTAAATAATTGTGCTATATTTTGTCATATTGCCCAGCCCTATGTGCTCTATATTAAAAGTTTCTATCAATGTGTGAAGCAAAAGCATTAAAGTGCAGCCTTTTTGATGTCAGCAGTGAAAGATAACTGCATTAAAATGTTACTGCAAGACTGATTTGTTTAGTGATTTCAATGTTTTTCCCTTAAAACAGAAATCTTTAATGTGGCTTTCTCAAGCAGCCCCTAATGCCTGTGACCCCTGTTTTACTCCTAGGGAGTGGACACAGTGTTTGTTGAGTGCACACATCAATTGCCATGTCATTTTGCTTTGTAGGACTCGCTCAAAATTGGCTTTTCAAGGCATACAAATGCAACATCGGAGGGAAAAGATGTAATTAAATAGCATGAGCAGAACAAAAGCAGCATCTTGCCCATTTGTCCTCAGCAAGTCTTCACTAGCGCTTCCACAGAATACAGAGAGGGGTCTGGGGAAAAGAACATAAAAGCAGACTATTTATTCAAAATAAAATTAGCATTGCTTAAATAACAATAAGCACCTGACTACACATTACAGTTGAACAGACACGTTTGATCATCCATTCAGATCAAGGAGACTCTATTGAGGACAAGCTTATTAGGACAGAATGCTTAATAGACTTAAAAAACATAACATCATTTGTTGAGCTAAGATATTTAATTAAACAAAGTCGTAATTGTTTTTACGACTTTGTTTAGTTAAATAAACAAAGTCGTAAAAACTGCAGCAGATTGCTCTGCTGCAGACATGCCCATTTCAAATAGAAAAATAAAGCATGGTACTCAAAAGCCTTGTTATTTTGAATCATTTGGAACACAATCACTGTGCAGTTTCACCAAGACCCTCTACACAAAAAAAATCCCAAAATTAAAATGCCACTGTAAAAAGAACAATGAAGTAAGATTTTTTCTTCAAAGACAGAAATCGCCTAAATGTTTAACTACCAGCACATTATTGCTGTAAAACAAGAACACACTGTATCATTATCAGCCTGTGAATGCTACTTGATGTCCCCGGGTGGAGCATGTTTAGCATGAGTGTGTAAGTGAATGGGTGAGACTAATTGAGAGAGTGAGTGAGAAAGTGAGTGAGTGAGTGAATTACAAGCCAGTTCCATGAGGTGCGGAATCCCGCCAGCACCTGCCCTGAACCAAGTTCTCTTTGTGTTGTATTATTGCCTATGAAGCAGGCCTTGCCATCTCTGTTCAAGTATGAACACAAACCAGTTCTTAGAATGAGTTAGCTGAGGTGCAACCTTCATTCAATATTGTGTCTAATTTAAACTGGAAGACTGCTATAGACTGTTTCTAACATTCTCCTCTGGGAACAATGTTATAAACTTCCAGGAGTGTTGTAGTTTACCACATCAGTGACTGCTTATTCAAATAGCCTAATTTAACTGCACCAAATACATCATTTTCTCTGGCGTGTATTATTTCATAATGTAATCAGTAAGCTTTTGTTTTAATTGTGTTGAATTATTGTTCACAAGTGTACCTACTGACACTGAGTCTATGTGCACTCAACTACAAGACATGAAGCAGTTATTTTCAAAGCAAGTCCTGTATGAATGCTGGGGGATATCTTGAACAAAGTATGACTCATCAGGTCATCAGTGACTGCTAAAGTTATTTAGCCTAGCTTTTCTGTACTTCTCAAAACAAGAATTCGCCATTTGGTGCAACTAAGGCTTGAAAGTGTGTTAGTATTGTGCAATATTAACACTAAATGTATCTATTACTGGCACTGAATAGGGTCTAATTGCTTTTGCTCAAGTGTAAACCATGAACCATCTTTATATTTTAAAATGATGTAATTTTGGGCATGTAATTCTAATTTGGACAAGTTTGGACAAGTGGATGCAAATTGATGCAAATGATACTAATTTCTCAGATAGTTGCATTGCATGTTTCAAAAATGATCTGATTGGCCCATGAAGTGCGTTTTTCTTGTCACTAGTTGGTTGACTCCCTTCTGTTGGATCTTTACAGATGTGTAAATTGTGACACTTCAAACACTTCTTGTAACTATAATGATAATGCATTAGCATCATGTGGGAGGTACAGAAATACATTCCCATGTTTATGACTTGGATGCAGCTTGGATGTTAATGAGATAAGTCACGCTTCTTCACTTTGGTTAGCATGTGAATGTGTTTACTGCTCAACTTTACCCACTTGAAGGATGAGCTCACCATCTGAAAGTGTGAAATAAGGTTTCAGTCATGCCACTGCCAATGAAAAGTAAAAGAAACAGATCCTGCATCCCAGGGAGAGAGAGCAACAGACAATCTAGCAGACACCAGCCAGCGTCAAGACCAAAATACCCGTTCATGGATGTAGGACATATACCATAGGCCCCTTTTTAGCCCCATATTTGCAAAAATCGTAGACCCCGTCCTAATGCTATCACGGTTTTTTATTGTGTCTAAAAGGGAAATTTGTTTTGCAACCAGGTGTAACATGCATAACAAACAAGTGAGCAAAAAAGACATGCACAGAAACAATTTACCACAGCCATTTAATCAGGACAGCCGTCGTGCAGCCTAGCCTCAGCACGCTTGATTCTTAAATCTCCCTTCTGTGTATCACTCTGGCTTGTATTAACTCTGGATTTAATGTGGTTTAGCGATTGGCTTCGGCGTCAACATCCTCTAGTATGCTCACTGAGGGAGGCTGGAATCTGCAGTGCTGCACTGAGGCTATGCTAATCTTATCAGCATATGCAGCCTCAGGCTCATGATGTATTTATTAGGTAGCTGAAAAGCCTCCATTTGTTAAACAGCAGGTGCGAGTTTTGCCCAACCAAGTGAATCAATACAGTATCTGTGTGGATACCGCAGTGTGGATTGAACGATGTCAGATGTGTGTTTGTCCGGCACAGAGAAGGGGAAATGAATGTAATCACAATGCTGTTACCTCTTTGGTACCTCTTCCAGCTCAGCTTGAGTTGAGCCATAAGCTTTCTGATAGCCAGTCAGTGCATGAGCTAGTGTGCAAACACAGACCATCACTGATGCATTCACAGTGATGAATTGGCCTTAATAGTGTCTCCTTGGTTGCCTTGTCCATCAATTTAAAATCTATCATGTTGAACACTGATGCATCGTGATTCAGCAGCAGTCATGGCCTCTGATCTAATGTCAGCACTGGTGCTGATTCAGTGTAGAAACACAGTTTATTATATGCTTGCACTTTGCTGATACACTGATGAAAGCAGAGTGAATTTAATATAATGTTGCAAATATGTAATGCATTTATATATTATATTATATTACATATCCTGGGTACTTTTAGTCCCCTCCTGCTGTTCAGACAGGGACTGAAGCTCCAATCTTCTGTATACAAGCCTCTTTTTCACAAGCCTATATAATCCAGTTGGTTGGTTATATTTCGTAAGTACTGTATTTACTGTGCTTTTAAAGTTGACTCAGGACTGAATAATTACAATAGATCTCGTTCAAGCATTAAATCAGTATTTGAACTAAGATATTAGAAAAGCTTTTCAACCCTCACTGAGTGCTGTTCACTCTTTAACATCAGTTTAACAAAGTTGCATTCGGGGACACAACCAAGTGCAGGTGTTTCACAATTAAGCGCATTTGTTTTGTTGGAGTTTTTACACACCTCAGTGTCACTGCCAACATGATAATTGTCCACCAGCCAAAGATTTTCAGCCAGTAGTGTTCTGTGGTCAGTAATTAACCACTGATGCAGGGCTGGATGATAACACAACCATGCATGGAAAAAAAGATGTCTTCAAAATGTACCAAAGGGTTAGTTGTTTCTAATCAAGTGGAGTACACTCACTCCAGTGCACATGTCTACCTAAAGGTCTACGTAAAGGTCTGCCTAAATAGTATTTGGTCTGCAGTGGTCCTGCAGCTGTCTTTCACTTTAGTGGGTAGAAGAGGGCTAATAAACTTTGCATCAAATGGTGGCTTACAGTCAGTTAATGCACACATACAAAGTGCAAAAATTTGGTAGATTCTAAAAATATTAATTCTAATAATATTAATTAATAATTAATTCATTCTAATATTTTTTTTGTATTATCACATATTGTTTTGTACAGTACACTGCAGACATTTGTTTTCCTGCTTCAGCTCATCAGGTAACCCTAAAATGACCTTAAAAAGTTCAAGGATTTAAAGCATAGAAGGGTATTTAATTTTATTTTGTTTTCCTAGCAGAGTCTAATTAGTGCTGCACTGCTCCAGCAGATTTTATAGTTTATTTCCATGTGTAGGCCTACATACACAACACCAGTAACCCAAACCCAATTATAGCGAAGGAAAAGTAACTGAGAAGAAACAGATAAAGACTGCTTCAAAGCTACTGAACAGAGAGACGGAGTTCAACTGCATGACTTACGCATGTGCTCTGGCATATTAATACATTTTAATGACTGCCGAGAGAGTAGCTAGAATTATTCCAGCACTGCAAAACACAAGCATGGCACTAGTGAGGTGTGCTTATACCTTAGACATGATCTCACACACACACACACACACACACACAAACACTAACTGAGAGCTGTAATCAAATGTATTAAGACAAGAAATAATGCATAGACACATACGTGAATGGCCACGTAAGAAGAGCCACGATCATAAAGCGCATGTGCATTACATTAATTTCTGATCTACTTTCTATCTAGGACCAGACTCCTTAATTGTTATCACATCTTTGGCCATAGGAACACCAATATGACAGAAGAAAGCAAAAAACGGGCCTCTAAACCACCGCAAAATATTTTATTGTGCATCCTGATCAGTATTCACCCAAAATCAAGGTATTAATAAAGACCTTGTCTTCCGCTGTGCTGTAGATACAGACTACTCTTCTGGGACGGCTCATCTATTTAGACTACACAAGCTGTGTGTGGACAACCATGTCAGCAATGGGTGCACCTTAAAGTAACTGAGGTATTTTTGTACACATAGTGTAGTCTTTACATTGATAGAGCGCTGATCATCTCCATTTGAGATTAGTTTGGTACTTATTTCTCATTGGCCTGGTGGTTAAGGAGTTGCCCTCTGATTGGACGGTGTAGGGTTCTAATCCCAGGACTGCCTGTGGCACAACTTTGAGCAAGATACCATTCCCACACATTGCCCCCCGGATGGTGTATCACTGGCTAACCACTGCTTCACTTGGAGAATTTCACACTGTTCTCTCTGTGTGTGCTGTGCTGCGTTTACTGGTGGCCACATCACACAAATATCATAAATTCACTTTTCATTCTTATGAATTGATTAAGCTGAAACATGTCTTCAGTTTGTACTCAGGCAAGCTTAGATGGACTAAAGGGAACTTCCAGTATTCAGATCAGTTTGTTAGCTGAGAGTAGCAGTGTTTCTGCATGAGCAGGTAGGTTAAATTAAATTCCATATGGCCCATCAGAGGTTCCTCATACAAATCAACACATCACTGTGATGGGAGATGCTGATGTATTTTAGCATACTGTTTAGGATAGAGCCATGTGGGAGAGAGACAGAGCGAGATGTGAAAAGAAACCAAG
Organism: Hemigrammopetersius urotaenia; assembly: GCA_037974485.1. Lineage (NCBI taxonomy): Eukaryota > Metazoa > Chordata > Actinopteri > Characiformes > Alestidae > Hemigrammopetersius > Hemigrammopetersius urotaenia. The sequence continues at coordinate 14,085 of JBBPDC010147408.1, forward strand.
AGAACCTCAGTTCACCTTTTTTCTCCCTTCAGCCTGCTGCTACTGTAAAATGCAACAGTATATCCACTTTGTTTACCATCATGTGTGCTCTTAAACACTCCAGGCTGTCTCCTCTGCCTCTGCTGGCTTTTCACACAGTGGTATTCATTTCCCCATCTCTCCAGGTGCATTCATTAGCACATTAACACACAGCATGGGACTGGACTTTGCACACATTAGATGGAGCTGGGAGAGGCAGGAGCTATTAGAGGAGACAGCCTCTGTCACTTCTCCTCACCATCTCAGGGAGGAGAGCTCAGTAATGGTGCAGCTCCTCATAGCACACATACAGAAAGGAGAAGAGAGGATGGGGAATTCTTCTACCATGGGGTTAAAATATAAAGAATAGGAGTTGATTTCTTTGTAAGAGTAGGACATCCCTTACGAAGAAAAGGGTCATCTACATCAAACCACCTAGGGCCTGACAGGTCATATGATAACATGAAGGGGAAAAAAGGTCGGTTTAAATTGCACAACCATGCGGAAGTTCAATAAAGCATTTTAACTGCTGTCTGAACTGACATGAACAGGTATTTATACAACAGCAAAGACTGCATTTAAATCTAATAATTTAAAATTTCCAAAAACTGCAGACTTCCTGGAACATGGGAAATACTGTTATACCATTGCTTTATTGAGCTTATCAGTCAAATGTTTGATGTTAAAAAACTACATAAGAATCACAGGAGCGTGACGTTTTGATATTTTAATGAGATACTGTACTTGAAATAATCCAAAAATGCTTTTACTAAAAAGGACTCAAGCTAACCCACTCATGCTTTAACATAAAACCACAGGGCCTTAATCCATTAACCTGTTGTGGCAGTTAATTACCGTGCCAGTTAAAAGTAAATATTTTTCTTGTATCCGTGCTATTCAGTTAATATGTCAGCTCAGTTCACTTATTCTATAAACAACTTAATATTTCACATCAATTCTGGTGCAAAAAAATCTAAACTGAAAAAGTAGTTTTAAAATTTCACATGGTTGCATGAACTGAATTTAAATTTCAGTTTTTTAACTGAATCTAGAGGAGTTGGCACAAATAGACTCTAGAATCAATGTAAAAGTTGTGAAGATCAGCAGTGTCTACCAATGTCTGCAGTGCATGCAGTAAGACTATGTACAGATTAAGCAGCGTGTACAAACATTACAAAATTGTCAATGTGGTAATGGAGGCACAGGGTACTCCTAGATAAAGAGAAAGATTACTACAGCTCTTTAATATAACAAAACCTCTCTCGAATAACATGCAGTTTTCAAAAGGACATAGGCCTAAGTACTCCAGGAAAGGTTAATAAAACAGCCATAAAATTAGACAAATCAATACTGTGAAAGTGCCCTACATGAAAGTGTTCATATATCATTATACTCATCATTTCTCTAAAGTATGTTTATGGGTGAAGAGAGTTTTCTGAGTTGTTTTAAGAGCGATGCTCTAAAGTAAACTTCCCAATTTATCCTACATTTTTGTTACTCTTCAGTAATTTGTTTGAAAGCTGCTATGATACTGGAATCCCTGGAGCTAACAAACAACACAAATAAATTTAAAAGGAACTCAACTATGCGCCGATAAGCATGTCAAAAATAATTTTCCTAGTGTAGTACTGTCCAGAGTAAACAGATTTTCCATCTCACACATTTCTAAATTTGATTTTGACTCAGCGTGTTCGAAACCCTGAAGCAAAGTAACATCATTGATATGAACTGCCACCCTCCTACTATTAATGTATCTGAAAATGGATTTGGCACCTTTCTTGGGTCAGGTCATAAGTATACCCAAAAGGCAAACATTTTCTAATTGATTAATGTTGGGAACCACAGCACTGAGTGAGCTACTAAATCACACAGATTGCGTGAGAGTGTGTGTATATAAAGGCTCTTGCAGTGTTGTGCACTCTGAAAAGAATTATTATTGGTTTCTCCAGCTTGCCATTTGTAGGACCTGATTTGGGTAGTTTTGTGTAGCACTAATCATAAATGGAGGTAGCTCAGTGGGTAGGATACTTGCCTCCAGACCAAGAGGTCATGGGTTCAAATCCTACCTTCAGCAGACCACCACTGGGTCCCTGAGTGTGTGATTACTGATCAAATCTCAATTTAGGTGCTTTATTATGCACCAGAAAAACATTAAATAATAAATGATGTGCTCTGTATAAAACACAATAGGAATTTTCACCAATAACATAACAGGTTGTGAACCAGATGTTTATTCAAGACAACACACAACCTCAAGTGTGTTTTCCAAATACATCTTTAATTCAACAGTTCAGCACAGATTCCCACGGTGCTGCTTGCTTAGGTCAAGTCTCACTCTTCATAAGGACCTGTCCAAAAGAGCTGTAGGTGAAATATTATCTTACACATGTGCAGAATACATGCAGAAACAGAGCCATAGAAGGTGGGAGATTCTAATCTCTAATAATGCAGGTGTGTGTCTTTGGGCTGAGAGGCTGAAATTGAGATGGCATAGTTAACTAAAAAACATCTTTTGCAATTCCTAGAAACTTCAGAAGAACATAAAATAATATGTTCACTAATGTCCTACACCTGTATTTTTATCAGGCAGCAAAAAGTGGAATGATTTGTTTGATTTGTAGATTTCAGCTGTTACAAGAAGACCATTGGTTTTAGGGCAGAAGTTTCTACACAGAAACATTGATAACTGCTTTTCTAACTCCTGAAAGAGCAACATTCAGTTTTATCACAGCCACTAAAGGGTTGAGGTATTAACACCTGTAGCTTTGATGACAACCTTCAGGCTATTTACAGCTGTACGACCTGCTGCCTCCACATTTCTTAAAATAATCGCTGTTCCTGGATCTCAGCGGTCATCATGGTGACTGTATCTCTACCCTCCTGACTCCAAAAACATGGCTTTGACAGTTTCTGACTAAAAAAGTTGAGAAAACGTGTGTTTTACTTGCTGTGCATATCTTTGGGGGATTTGATCCATATCTGTACAGTTACGAAGGCAGGGAGATAAAGAGGCCAAAAGATCTATTAAGAACTCGTTTAGGAGCTGAATAGGCTAATCCCAGAATACAGCTCTAAGCCATGCTAATCCCCGTTGCAAGACCTCAGAGAGATAAGCTGATGCCAGCATACAGCTTTTTATAAAAAAAGAAAAATAATAATACTTTTGGCAGTAGGTCAGCTCCTTAAAGCACTGATGACTGGAGGTCTTTTTCTTCTGCTGCGTGGGGGTGAAGCAGAGAAAAGAGAGAATAAGCGCTAAACATAATAAAGGAAAGAAGGGCTGAAAGAGGATAAGGACTGATAAAGGAAAGAATGTAAGAAAGGAATAAGAATAAAGACAAAGATAGAGAAAGATTAAGGGAAAGAGAGAAAGAGAAAGAGCAAGAGAGAGAGAGACAGAGAAAGAGAGGGAGAGGGGAGAAAGGAATCACTGCTGGTGCTTCACCGTAATATTTTCTTCATTTGAAGTTATGAAATGGACACAATCACACACACACACACATATACAGAGTAAACTGCCTAGTGCATCAAATTAAAACACACATGCTCTCGATGACACGCCACCATCACTCTCTCTCTCTTTCACACACACTCACTTTGTATCAGATATTGCCTTGGCCATCTCAAAACCCCCAAGAAAATCAATGACACGTCCAGAATGTTTCACATTTCCATCAATATCAGTTTGTCTCAGTCTGATCGCAGTGACTTTATTACTCGAGTTTTATGTCAAAGCAAACCCTACTGAAGGTTATTGATTTTTTTCTTCTGTTTTTAAGCCTTTCCTATGGTTTCGCTGGATGGATTAGACAAAATCCTCTGCCATTCCCTGAGATGATTTGCGGGTGCGTATTTTGCAGTGGAAAAAGGGATGTAATTGCAGTGTGATGTACCACGCTTCCTCCTGAGACAAATCCCACAGCTCAGCGTGCTGCTGCATCCTCAAATGCTCTTAACACAACACACCAAGCTGCAACACACACCACTGAAACCTGATCAAACACCCTTGAATGAAGCATCTGGAATGTGCGCCAAAGAAAATTTGGCATCAAGAGTTGGCGTAGGCAGCCACCGGATACAGTGGATCATTTGAACATCAAGCCACATTTACAGCATTCCCAAGACAAATGTACACACTTGCACTGCCCATAAATAGAATCTGATACTACAAAACAGCTGTTAGGCAGGGACTTGGGATTGGTTACCACAGTGCCATTTTTGCAAAGAAATACTGAAAATGATGTTTAATCATTTAGACTGTGGATTATACTACACTACTTTTTAAAAAAAAAATTCTGTTTTTCACACTAGAAAGCTTTATTGAACGTTTTGTTTTGTTTAGTCATAAGAGGTGGTATGATATATGATATAAGGGAACGACGAAACCCAGCACTGTCACTAAAAAGAGTATGAAGTGAAGCGTGGTCGCAATGTTTTATTTGTGGTTTGGTTTAGCATAGCTGCCTTTATGAGGCTAGCGGTCATATTTGAGATGAATATGGTTGTCACATTTAAAACAGATGCACAATGGGGGTTCTCAGCCAATCTGTCTACTTTAATGCTACAGCACTATTTGACTAACTGCAAATCAACCAATCACAGAATGCTTAAATCACCAGTTTAAAGCAGTTTGAATATCAGAGATTTTCTGAGCCCAAAGACGTCCTGGTTAGTAGCTATGCAACCCACATGAAGTTAACTTAATACTTAATAACAGCAGTGTTCAATATAGCTTTTTAGTATTCTTTTTTTTTTTTTTCATTTTTCATGGCAAGCCACTGAGGTGATTTATTACACAGGGATAGCTTAAAATGAATTCCACCACACAAAATGCAGAGCGATGCTTTATTGGCCATCAAAACACAGTTCTGAAAAAAATACTGCTACTGTGAAAGTGTCTGGGGGCTCCATGCTATTGGCAATCAATCAGATCCCACATACATTCTCACAGAAATATGTAATTCTAATCACATATTTCACATTCCTGCTGCATCTTTTATGCATTACGAATGGTATTTGTGAAACATTATTCCACCTGTATGATATGTACTGACTCAGCTGACCTCACCAGGGAGCACAGATAAGACCTGCAGCAAAGAATACATGTCATTTCCAATCAAACTGATACTGTACGTGTTTCACAACAGGCTCCAGTGCTCTGCTTAAAATATTTGTCTGTACACAAGCTAGTAAATAATAAAATGATCAGAATGACCATTCACATAAAGTAAAATCACTAGCGGTACATTTCCCAATGACAAATGACATCTTGTTTGCTTTAATGTACTATATTATTCTAATGGAGTCAGATGTGATTACCCAGTGAGAATAAAGGGGTAATAGAGCTTAAATGAAGGTGAAAGCATAGGCTTATTAGGATGGGAAAGGAATGTGAATGTATGTGAATGTATGTAAATGATTATAATTAAATAGCTTAAATATTGCAGCCTAAAGTAACCAAACTGTCTAGGGGTGATATCTATTAACACAGCACACATTTGTTGCATTTTTTTATTTATGAAGACAAAGACTTCATAAACGCAGTTAAATGGTGAAAATGCAGTTAATTTACATTTTGTTTGTTGAGTCTGTGGAAAATGAATAACTTCAGCTTAAATAAGTGCAATCAGCTGATTATGTAATGATAGTAAAGTGGCATTTGGCAGATGCCCTCATCCAGAGCGAGTTATAATCATTGTCACATGCCTGTGTGGAGAGAGCTCGAACCTAGTACCATGGGGAAATCATTGCAAATAAAAAGCACTCAGTCAAAGAGGATTACAATATTGTTCACACTGTCTTTGCGGTGCCCTTATCACTGGGAAACTGCATGATCCATGACCAGGAACCCAAGACCAAGGACAGTGTGTCAGGACAGGCAAACCAGGCAAATAAAGGAGGCCCCCAATGGCCACTCACCTCAACTGACGAAATGTTTAGTCCAGTTGGTTTCATGCGACTCATGAGGAATGTGCTAGCCTTCAACCTCCTGGCTTGGTAGTATCCTGAGACAGGAGGAGACATAGGAAGCAGGAGGAATTCCACCTGAATTCATTAGGAGAGAACTGCAAATATGGAAAAGATACTAATTAAAAGGAAACCTTGTCTTTCATAGGTATTCTCTGCCCCCAACAAACCTGAACAAACTCATAAGAGCTTGATTTGTTGGAACAGGTGCATTGGGTTAAGGAATAGCTGAACCTGTGCAGTGCAGGGGATACCCAGGACTGTATCTGAAAATCACTGCTTTAGCCTTGAAAGGCATCATTGTATGGAGGGTAAAAAATAACAACAACTGTATGTTTCTTCTGCTACAGTGATAAGGCTGGAACAATTTCTGATGTGGAAACAGATTGTGTCAGCCACATAATTTATACTGAAGGTGTTTATTAAAGGGGTCTACTATATTCACAGTCCCCCCAAACCCCCCCCAAATTATAATTATTTTTTATGACCATTTTTTTGTCCCTTAAAATTAAACATGCTGCCTTTAATACTCATGTGTATTAATACTCATATATAAAAATTACCTCTGTTCTTACTGGCTGCCCTGTATCATATATTGTATCATGCTGGCTCATCTGCACCACACCCAGACTCCATGAGCACCCCCCACCCTCATAACCTCACCAGCCCCTTATCACTCTGCTTCATTTAAGCCCGGCTCACCCTCAGAGTTAATTGTCTGTGCACCCTCATGCCACCTGGGTGGTTGTGTCTGTGCATCTCTCTCCATCTGTCTCTGTGCAAGGCAGTTATGAGCCAGTCCAATCTTGATATTCCTATGTTCACTGTTTCCTGCCATTTTCACAATACACTCTATCACTGGAACTCCTGCAAGTGTGTACCTTTAATTAACACCTTTATAAAAATTAATGAAATGGTGTTACTGTGTGAGGATTTGAGTGAACAAAAATCTGTTATAGAAAACAAGAGAGAGGTTGAAGCACTGACAACTGTGTTTTTCTCGCCACACAAAGACACACACACACACACTCCTGAAACCTGAGAAATCGAGCTGCATACTAAAAACCCACACATGCCAGTTTGACGTCATTAAAAATGTATCTCAGCACTCTTCAAGGATGACCTGAAGTAAGAGAAGCTGGTGTGTACAGTGGAGAATCTGCAGAGTTTCAGCAAATCAGCTCAGCGTGTGTGTGTGTGTGTGTGTGTGTGTGTGTGTGTGTGTGTGTGTGTGTGTGAGAGAGAGAGAGAGAGAGCGAGCAAAAGCACAAATAAAGAAAGGGAGGGAAGGAGAGAGAGAAATGAAAGAAGGCTGGAAGAGGTAGTGATAGCAATAAAGATGTGGATGGAGAGAGAGGAAATAAGAGAAATAAAAGAAAAGCAGAATTGGGGACTGTGAGAATAGCAAAAGAGAGCAAAAAATGGAAAGAACAGAAGGAAAAATGGATTGAGAGAGAGTGTAGGGGAGAAAGAGAGGTAACTTAAGAGAGAGAGACAAAGGGAACGAGGTAGATATTAGAGAAAGAAAATGTGAGAGTGGAAGCGAAGGAGCATAAGACATGAAGAAAGCAATATAGGAACAGAGAGGCGAGAGTGTGAGTGAGTTAACGAGATACACTGAGAGAGAGTCCATGTATGTGTGTGTGTGTGTATATGTGATATCCACAATGTACAGAATGTAAAAGAAGTGGTCTTCATTTCTGGCTGCTCATCAAACTGTGTTTAATGAGCAAGAGCCTAGTTTAAAGCTTGTGAGTGCTTCATTCATCAGCCTCTCCAACTCTCTTTCTCTTTACCAGTGCTTAGTATCACCCAATAAATTATGCCAAGATTATGCAGGGACTGATGCACCACATATTGGTGGATTTACAAACAAGTTCTATCTCAACTGACACTGTTAGCGTGAGATTTACAAAAATAGGAAATTATCAATTCATTACTAACCGACTACTGCGTTCAAGCTGAACACTGGACTGCACACCCAAACCGACTCTTAATATAGAAACATTAGACATTATGCATTTTCCCAGTAGATCAAATTAGGTCTGTAATACAGGGTGGGCCATTTATATGGATACACCTTAATAAAATGGGAATGGTTGATGATATTAACTTCCTGTTTGTGGCACATTAGTATATGTGAGGGGGCAAACGTGTCAAGATGGGTGGTGACCACGGTGGCCATTTTGAAGTCGGCCATCTTGGATCCAACTTTTGATTTGTCAATAGGAAGAGGGTCATGTGACACATCAA